>SJYT01014278.1:411252-425667 GCA_006410635.1 Cephalophus harveyi
CCAGTAGCATATTGGGCACCTAATGACCTGGGGAGTTCCTCTTTTGATATCCTATCATTTTGCCTGTTCATACTATTCATGGGGTTCTCAAGGCAAGAATACTGAAGTGGCTTGCCATTCCCTTCTCCAGTGGACCAAGTTGGGTCCACACAGTCAAAGGCTTTGGCATAGTCAATAAAGCAGAAATAGAGGTTTTTCTGGAACTCTCTTGCTTTTTTGATGATCCAGCAGATGTTGGCAATTTGATCTCTGGTTCCTCTGCCTTTTCTAAAACCAGCTTGAACATCTGGAAGTTCATGGTTCACATACTGCTGAAGCCTGCCTTGGAGAATTTTGAGCATTACTTTGCTAGCGTGTGAGATGAGTACAATTGTGTGGTAGTTTGAGCTTTCTTTGCCATTGCCTTTCTTTGGGATTGGAAAGAAAACTGACCTTTTTCAGTCCTGTGGCCACTGTTAAGTTTTCCAAATTTGCTGACATATTGAGTGCAGCACTTTTATAGCATCATCTTTTAGGATTTGAAATAGCTCAACTGGAATTCTATCACCTCCTCTAGATTTGTTCATAGTGATGCTTCCTAAGGCCCACTTGACTTGGCATTCCAGTATGTCTGGCTCTAGGTGAGTGATCATACCATCCTGATTACCTGGATCATGAAGATCTTTTTTGTACACTTCTCCTGTGTATTCTTGCACACTTCTCCTGTGTATTCTTGCCACCTCTTCTTAACATCTTCTGCTTCTATTGGTGGTGGTGATTTAGTCGTTCAGTTGTGTGCAACTCTCTGCAACCCCATAGACTGCAGCCCAGCAGCCTCTTCTGTCCATGGGATTCTCCAGGAAAAATATTGGAGTGGGTTGCCATTTCCTTCTCCATTTCCAGCTTCTGTTAGGTCTATACCATTTCTGTCCTTTATTGTGCCCACTTTTGCATGAAATGTTCCCTTACTTTCTCGAATTTTCTTGAAGAGATCTCTCGTCTACCCATTCTATTGTTTTCCTCTCTTTCTTTGCATTGATCACTGAGGAAGGCTTTCTCATCTCTCCTTGCTAGTCTCTGGAACTCTGCATTCAAATGGGTATATCTCTCCTTTTCTCCTTTGCCTTTAGCTACTCTTTTCTCAGCTATTTGTAAGGCCTTCTCAGGCAATCATTTTACCTTTTTGCATTTCGTTTTCTTGGGGATGGCCTTGATCACTGCTTCCTGTACAATGTCATGAACCTCCATCCATAGTTCTTCAGGTACTCTGTCTTCAGATCTAATCCCTTGAATCTATTTGTCACTCCCATTGTATAATCATAAGGCATTTGATTTAGGTCATACCTGAATGGTCTAGTGGTTTTCCCTCTTTCTTCAATTTAAGTCTGTATTTGGCAATAAGGAGTTCATGATCTGAGACACAGTCAGCTCCCAGTCTTGTTTAGATAACTAATTCTATTTAATCCAAAACAACAAGTGCCTTTTTGACAAACTCCCAATTAAGGTCATTTTTACCTCAAAAGACAAAAACTTACACATTAACCTAATGCTACTTCATCCATCCCAAAAAGGCACAGCTTAATTTTTACTGTAAAAACAGAAATAAGTTTTACAATAACCAATACATTGATTGTACTGGTACTAAAGTTCAGTTCAGTCACTCAGTCATGTCTGACTCTTTGAGACCCCATGGCCTGCTGCACACCAGGCCTCCTTGTCCATCACAACTCCCAGAGTTTACCCTAGCTCATGTCCATTGAGTCAGCAATGCAATCCAACCAACCCCTCCTCTATCGTCCCCTTCTCCTCCCACCATCAATCTTTCCCAGCATCAGTGTCTTTTCAAATGAGTCAGCTCTTCTCATTAGGTGGCCAAAGTACTGGAGTTTCAGCTTCAACATCAGTCCTTTCAATGAATATTCAGAGCTGATTTCCTTTAGGATGGACTGGTTGGATCTCCTTGCAGTCCAAGGGACTCTCATGTCTTCTCCAACACCACAGTTCAAAAGCATCAATTCTTTGGCACTCAGCTTTTTTTATAATCCAACTCTCATATCTATACATGACCACTGGAAAAACCATAGCTTTGACTAGATGAACCTTTGTTGGCAAAGTAATGTCTCTGCTTTTTAATATGCTATCTAGGTTGGTCATAACTTTTCTTTCAAGGAGCAAGCTTCTTTTAATTTCCTGGATGCAGTCAACATCTACCGTGATTTTGGAGCCCCCCAGAATAAAGTCTATCACTGTTTCTATTGTTTCCTCATCTATTTGCCATGAAGTGGTGGGACCGGATGCCGTGATCATAGTTTTCTGAATGCTCAGTTTTAAGCCAACTTTTTTACTCTCCTCTTTCACTTTCATCAAGAGGCTCTTTAGTTCTTCTTCAATTTCTGCCATAAGGGTGGTATCATTTGCATATCTGAGGTTATTGATATTTCTCCCAGGAATCCTGATTCCAGCTTGTACTTCATCCAGCCCAGTGTTTCTCATGATGTACTCTGCATATAATTTAAATAAGCAGGGTGACAGTATACAGCCTTGACATACTCCTTCCCGATTTGGAACCAGTTTGCTGTTCCATGTCCAGTTCTACAACAGCATTTATGTGAGGATGCCTCTTGTCATTCTTTCTTTATTTCTTAATGTCTTTGAGTGTTAATGTATTCATTAACATAACAGAAAACTTTTATAGCTTCTTAACATAAAATCAAAATATCACCCCTTAGTCAGTCAGTCCCTAAAGTTTATGAACTTTCAGAGCTTGATGTCAAAATCCAATCCTCATATCAGACTGCCAGGATAAACTGTGCATTTTACACAGTTTATCCTAGCTTCCCTTGTGGCTCAGATGGTAAAGAATCCACCTGCAATGTAGGAGACCCAGGTTCGACCTCTGGTTTGGGAAGAGCCTCTGGAGAAGGGCATGGCAATCCATTCCAGCATTCTTGCCTGGAGAATCCTATGGACAAGGCAATCTGGCAGATTACAGTCCATGGGTTCACAAAGAGTCAGACACAACTGAGCAACTAACACACAGTTTAACATATATGGTATGTTTCAGATACCACCCTAAAGTCTCCCTTAGCTGACTTTTACATTCTAGAGGAAACTAAGATTCAGAAAGAATAAGATAGCTTTTCTGAATGTGAATTAATTTTATCAAAGGTTTTCTATATCTGTAAATATAAAAAATAATTCAAATCAGCTATACTTCTATTTTAAAACTGGGTGGCTATGGTACTACAAGTACATATTACATAGTCACTTACAGGGATTTTAAATTAATGCTTACATGGATCTTTGAGAAAGACACATACATGTGCATAACTCCCATACCCATTCTCTTGGCATTGCTCCATTTGGTAAGGGAACCTATTTACAGACATTTCAGGACCTAAGAGTAATTGATACTGCTTTATTCTGAAAAGCTACCAGTCTTCAAGATTCCTCCCCAAATTAAAACTGTATATAATCTATAAAAATAACGAGCCTTCAGTTCACTTTATATCATTTTGATTCATTTAACAATGAAACAAAATTCAGTATCGACAGAAGATTACTCATTCTCAAGTATTTTGTTAGGGAACATTTTTTTTTTTAATTCACCTTGTTTACTTCAAGGTAAACCCTATTCTGCATGCCATCAGCGTACCACTAGCCCACAGATGCATGCCAATAAATCAGAATAAGGCAGAAATATCTGATACTCACCTGCTGGCCCTCTAAGCCAATTTCCACTCATTCGTGAGGACTGTCAGTAATTACAGCAACCACACACTTTATCTCACACCATCAACTCTGTATTGCTTGAAATCACTCTCCAAGTGTGAGTATGTAGTGCGTATATAGTCTACAGAACACTTTCGCTTTTTTTCTTCTTAATTTTCTTGTTTGTCACCCTATAAAAACCATATAATGAGATTTACACCAATTATTCTTAGTCATATGGTGACTCACCTGCTACTCAGTACTGACCTTAAACATCAGACCTGTAGAAATCTCATTATAAGAGCCCTGATTCATCACCAAAGGACAGAGACATGGATGAAGAAAAATATGAATGAGGGAAAAAAATGTGAATTTTAAAAATTCATAAGCTCTGTAAATAAACAACTATTTAATATCTATTTACTAAATAGTATATATTTCTGTTGAAATTGTTTGTTGAAATTTGTCTCGTGTGAGTATGCTGATTGGTTCATAAATAAAGTCAAGAATTTGCCCTTTAGGTTACTCTGTATTACAGACATAGATACACACACTAAAGGCATACAAGTAGCACAGGTATATGCACGAACATTAAACACAACATAAGCCTAATAAAAATCACACTTAAGTACAAATAAAAGATCAGAAGACTTTAATATGATAGCTAGGGAGGAGTTAATCATAAAAACTGAATGAGTAGACAAAAGATTGCAGGAAGCAAACAGCCACTTGTTTCCTATTAATAGTAAAGTTAGAAAGACTTTGCAGGGAGCTAACACTGAAGATGATTTCACAACTGAAACAAAACAGCCTGATAAAGCAAGAAGGATTAAGTGTGTCTTTCCTAAGAAAGACAAGCGAAGGAACAAAGGATACAAGCAGAAAGAAAAACAGCAAGAAACAAGACATGTAATAATGTCAAGGAGAACAGAGTGATGGGATTGGGGGAGGGGACAGAGAATTTCATATTCAGCTGTGGGGTATAAAATTCAGTCTCTGAGGTTTTCAGGGGGACTGCTGTTTAAGATTTAAGAGAAGAAAATCTTTAAAAGAAATCACCCAGAGAAGGCAGCATCAGTTCAGTATAGTTCAAATATGTGCCAGAGAACTAGAACAACTAAGTTCTATAGTGATAAATGCCGGGTGGATTTATGAAAAATAGTCAAAAGGGAAGTGCCGGGTTTTGTCAAATACCTAGACATCTATGGAGTGACAGAAAAGAGTGAAGATAAATACTTATACATACACATACATATATACAGAATGCTTTGTGGCTTCAGATATTTACGATATAGCAGGCATTCCTCAAAATAGTGAAATACAATAAGAGGCGGGTTTTAAAGTGATAATCTGTAGCTTTATCTTTTTTACTTATTTATTAATTATTCATTAATTTAACATGTTAGTTATTAGTTTTCCTGCCTCCTTTGGCCTCCTGAAAGCATGAGTAATAGATTTATTGAGTGCCTATTGTGAAGCATGTACCATACTAGGCGTAAATGAAATCATCCTAGAAGCATAAATGATTTTTATGGATTCTCTTAATCCACAGAAGTAGAAGAGAGAGCAAGAGGGAAATCTCAACTAATGAAATGGAAAACAATTTTGATTACTGAGAGTTATGAATCAGAGAAGACGTATAACCACAACTGAACTAAATGAAACTTTGTTGCACATGACCTCTTAGATTTAAATTATTAAATAGATTATAATGACTGTAACTCAGTAAGTGGTATTTTCCCAGTGTTTGAAATTCACTAGCTCTTTTAAATCATCATTCCACTCAGGAAATTGTATTAAGTTGTTTAGCTAAATCTGAGCAATACACAAGTTAACTACAGTTTTACTGTTTAAATTCCTCACAAGGCCTGTGGCATCTGGAGTTCCACTTGTTTTCCTGGCTGATTTAATTTCTAAACATCTAGGAATATATTCAGCTGGGATTGCTATAGGAAGCTCTAATCATATCCAGTCTGACCGTTTGGCATATAGTATGTATTTCCAAATTAACAACCCATTTAATAACTCCAGATTCATCATATCACTTATGATCATCCCTCATCATTCCTACATTATATTTTAAATATAACTGAAAATTTTAATATTTATTTTAATGTTCGTAGATATGGACAGGTTTCAGACTAAGATAGCTGACTCACTGTCACAGCTTACAAAAAGTACCTGCAACATGGACACATTAAAATCAAGAATGGGTAAGTCTAGTTTCCTTTCTCAAGATGTTTTTGTGAGTTTCCTTCTCCCTCTGTGTAATTCTTCAACAAATGACAAATCTACAACTACAGAACAGGATAGTCATTCCCCACCAGTTCCAACTGTGAAGGGAAGCTTAAAAGCAATGTGAAGAGTAAGCGCCTGCTAGTTAGCACTGAAAGGAAATAATCAACAGATTAAAAGCAATGATGCAGCTAATTCTACTAAATCACTGGGTTTGCCTTCTAACTACTTGCTTTTTATTGGTGGAAATTTAACTGTTGCCCAAAGTACAGGCAACTGGTTGTAAGAAAACACAGGTGACCCAAGCTGGAAGAATCATGCCAACCATAAAACTAAGCAGACTATTCATCACCATGGTAATAACTCTTAAAACAGACACAGAAGCCAATTCATAGGTTCCATTTTCAAACCAGGAAGTGATTTGGGAGTGTATGCATGTATATAATTTACACAGTATCCTGTGCCAAGTTAATAACAGTCTAAGAGATGAAGCTAAAAGAAACTACAGAAGTGGCCCTTTCAGTAACATTGACTCACAATGCATGGAAAGGTAATCTGTTTCTTTCCACAAAGAACCTCAGAGGATGTTACAACAATAATCAGGAACATTTTCCCAGATATTAAGTCATTAATTGAATTTGAAAGGTCACACATTACTCCTAACATCTACTTGAGGACATCACATCTCTTTTGCAAGAAAATAAGTCCAAAGTTTAAGCTTTGTGACTTACTTTCAATACAAAAGAACACTACCTAGCTAAGATTTTGAATAAGTTTAACTAAATATGGTCTTTTCAGAGAGACTATTTCCAGAAATATTGAAAGCATAACATATTTTGACTTCAAGCTTCAGTAGCAAAATATTCAAACCAATAAAAATGTGCTAAACACAACTAAGAAAATAAAAAGATAAGGCACAGACTGGAATATTAGAAGTCATATTTCTTTTAATTTTTCCTTCAAGGCAAGGGTACTTGTGACAAATCCCCATGTGTTTTGCAGTCTTGGTACTGCCTGAGGGAGTCGTCAATTCAGTTCAGTCGCTAAGTCGTGTCTGACTCTTTGTGACCCCATGAACCACAGGACACCAGGCCTCCCTGTCCATCACCAACTCCCAGAGTCCACCGAAACCCATGTCCATTGAGCTGGTGATGCCACCTAACCAGCTCATCCTCTGCCATCCCCTTCTCCTCCTGCCCTCAATCTTTCCCAGCATCAGGGTCTTCTCAAGTGAGTCAGTTCTTCGAATCAGGTGGCCAAAGTATTGGAGTTTCAGCTTCAACATCAGTCCTTCCAATGAAAAGCCAGGACTGATCTCCTCTAGGATGGACTGGTTGGATCTCCTTGCAGTCCAAGGGACTCTCAAGACTCTTCTCCAACACCACAGTCCAAAAGCATTAATTCTTCACCACTCAGCTTTTTTTATAGTCCAACTCTCACATCCATACATGACTATTGGAAAAACCATAGCCTTGACTAGATGGACCTTTGTTGGCAAAGTAATGTCTCTGCTTTTCAATATGCTGTCTATGTTGGTCATAACTTTCCTTCCAAGGAGTAAGCATTTTTTAATTTTATGGCTGCAATCACCATCTGCAGTGATTCTGGAGCCCAGAAAAATAAAGTCAGCCACTGTTTCCACTGTTTTCCCCATCTATTTCCCATGAAGTGATGGGACTGGATGCCATGTTCTTAGTTTTCTGAATGTTGACCTTTCACTTTCATCAAGAGGCTCTTTAGTTCTTCCTCAATTTCTGCCATAAGGGTGGTATCATCTGCATATCTGAGGCTATTGATATTTTTCCTGGCAATCTTGATTCCAGCTTTTGCTTCCTCCAGCTCAGCATTTCTCATAATGTACTCTGCATATAAGTTAAATAAACAGGGTGACAATATACAGCCTTGACGTACTCCTTTTCCTATTTGGAACCAGTCTGTTGTTTCATGTCCATTTCTAGCTGTTGCTTCCTGACCTGCATAGAAGTTTCTCAAGAGGCAGGTCAGGAAGTCTTCATTTCTCCTTTATTTTTGAAGGACAATTTTGCTGGATACAGAATTCTCAGTTGGGGATTCTGGCCTTGGTTTTCCCACTCTCTAAAGTATTTAAGTCTACACTCCTCTGCTTGCTTAGTCCACAGGTAAGAAACACTGGGGTTTTCTATTTTGCACTTGATATTATACTGCCAGTTTAATTTAACCAATACATAGTCTAAGCACGGAAAAATAAGGATTCAGTAAGATAATCTGAAAAATAAGGATTCAGTAAGATACACTGCAACTAGACTGTTCATATCTGTAGGGAGCTTGAAATTAAGAGGTTTTAAAACAGATCATCCTAATTTGTATATGAAACTATTAACTTTTTGAGGGCAGAGACCTTACTGATACTCTGATCTCCTACAAGTCAACCTTCAGTACATGTGCACTTCCTGTGTTGCTAAGGAGAATTACAAACTTGACAATCAGGAACCCTAAAAATCTATGCCAGCATTATTTTGAAGCTGTAATCCAGCTCCTCTTTTCTTTCATCCTGCTCAGAAAATAATTGCACTTCACATATAACTATAAAACAATAGAGATGAGCTTGATGACCTCCCTAATCTACATGGAAATAAGAAAATCTCCAATAGGACAAACAATCTATTAGATATTAATATGCTTTAAAAATGGATTCACAAATGACAAGCTTCCATATGACATTTAAAATACTCCACGTGCTCACTTCAAAAATGAAAAAAGTTGAGTCAATAATATAGCCTACAGTATTATCCTGTAGGCAGGTCTTTATATGATATGGAAATAAATCTTTTTTGGATGGAATAATCAAAATGTTCTGGGCAACTGTTACCTAAGTTTTTTAACTGATTGAATCAAATTACCCTACACAGAATCCTTGTCCTTTTGGAAATAGTTACTGCCTTTTCAAAGTATTCTGAAAGTATTCTGAAGAATTAAATTCAGCGCATAAAACTTTAAAATAAATGTTTCACTCACTCAGGCTTTTTCACCTCAAGGGAACTTCATGCTAAAGAATCAGAGCTAGAGTATTTTCTGAAAAGAAACATTTGTTTCTAGTAATCTTGCACAAAAAAAGATTTCATTCAGTCTGACGTGTCAGAAGTTTCAATTATCCCCACACTGACAGCAAGAAGTTCACTCCGTGCACTGTTATCTTACCCCTACAGCTTGTACATTCTGAACTGAAAGACAAAAAAGTAAAGTGTGTCTGTTTGTAGGCAAAAGAAAGCTGATTTATCACTATATAGTCTGTTCTTTAAAATCTGATTTCACAGATTTTTAAATTTTTTTTAATTTAAAAAAAAATCACAGATTATAAAATTTTTCATCATATCCATACAGTGTAAACATTCGGAAAAGGTGGATTTTAAGTTATTATTACCTTTTTGAATATTGCTTTTGCCAAGGTAAAGAGTTTAAATAAACTTCTACTTCTAAGAGTAGTTAACTCTGAAGTTAAACTATGCATTTCATAAAACTCTAACATTATTGCCAGAAAGAGCTCATTAGTGACCAATTAATCCATTTTTGTAAGTCAAATATTTTGATCTATTTGTAAGCCTAGACTTTCTCATCCTAACAAAGATGAATAGTGCAACGAAGAACTTCAAACTATACTCGATTCTCAAGGTGATCTATTGAAACAAGAGACCTTTATCAAGGTTGCATTCTATAATTATGAATATGATCACAAGGTGGAGGAGAAATCAGCAATGACAATAATTAACTAAGTACCTATTTGTGCTCTGCGCTGCTCTAGACACTCTCTCTGCGTTATCTCATTTAATCCCAACAATTCTATAAAGGTAACACTGCACCCACTGTATAACTCTGAAGGTTGAGACTCAAAGCAGATACATGCCCCAAATTTTACAAGTATTAGATGGTGAAGACTATGAATCCAGGCCTTTCTGTTACATCCCTCACTCACTATTTAAAAATTTTTTTAATTGGTAAAAGCCTCCTAAAACGATGTTTCTTTGGACTGGTCCACTACTTTCATGGGAACAAAGAAATGACTTATAAGTGAAACTAAATAAACCAACTGTTTAACAAGTAAGAAACCAACATCTCTTTTGAAGATACAAAAGAATGTGATTTGCCATTGTATAAAGAGAACACAAAAGTAGTTGCCGGATGACTCAGCCAAGCAATAAATTAGAGGTTAAAGAGGCTACAGAGGAATTGAAACTGTAGTGCTACCCCTGAAGATTAAAGGACAAGTCACTAATCATCGTGAAAGGCCCTGAACACTGCAGCCACTCAGTCACTTAGCAAGGAGCTGAATAGTACATAAATTGTGCAAGGAAAATGTAACACTTTCCTTGAGACTAAGACAGTCAGCAGCTGCAACATAAGACAAAAGATGACCAAAATAACTAGTTATAGAGTAACGACCACTATACTAGAATGGGATAATACCTACAATAGAGTACAGTAAGACAGTAATTTCACAGTATTTCTCTTCTAAGACATAGAAAAATACTCTCAAAACTAGTTACTGGAAAGAAATATAGTAGTCACATTTATTAAATAGTGTCCTGGCACTTTAAAAAAAACATCTTAGTATACATTTTGGGAGACCAAGAATCAGAGCATATGTGAAAATAGACTTAAGGAACAAATTTACGGTTGTCAGTGGGGAAGGATGGGTGGAAGGGGTAGTTGGGGAGTTTGGGATGGACATGTACACACTGCTATATTTAAAAGAGATAACCAACAAGGACCTACTATATAGCTCAGGGAACTCTGCTCAATGTCATGTGGCAGCCTGAATGGGAGGGGAGTTTTGGGGAGAATGGAGATTATATGTATATGTATGTATGTATGGCTGAATCCCTTCACTGTTCACCTGGAACCATAACAACATTGTTAACTGCTATACTCAAATACAAAATAAAGAGTTTAAAAAAACAGGATATATGAAAAACTCTTTTGGGCAGCCCAAACAGAAGACAGACCATGATGTGTGCTTGTGGGCTGAAGAACAAGAGAAATATAGGAAGTTAAAAAGAAAACCAAACAAAAAAACTGCCAGAGTTAGAAGAAACAGTCTTACCAAGTTTCATACCACAAACATTAAGGCAGATAGATGAATGGCTAAAACTCTAGAAAAGGGAAAACTAAGAACTAGAGTTTTTTCCACAGCAAGAATGTAAAATTCTGAATATAAGGATACTGCAAATAATGTAAAAAGTTTTCTAATGAAAGATACATTTTTAGCAACTCACAGATTAACAATCCTTTCTAATATTTCCTAGTAAGTAAAGAAATTTATAGTTCTAGAACTCCAGTGATCATAAGACCATTTAACTGGTTTTATTTTATTTTATGTTCTTTCCTCCACCACATCTACATTCTCTTAGTTTTCTCATCTTCTCCTTTTGTGCTTGCCAGAAATGAGACATAAGTTGGCCCTGTCTCACTACAATTACCACTGGTTTAGTGGTATTAGGCTATAACTATATTCAAAAAGTTCATTCTTAAAAAGATTCTCTCCAAGTAAACTGTTAATTCCCATTTAATTCATTGTGACAGTTCATAATACTAAGGCGTCTACATTTTTGTAATTGAAAAACCTTCAAATCCATGATCTCAACTTATTCTCACAACATGTAATCTGGAAGATTTAGAGTCAATAGCCGTATCACTCCCATTTTAAAACTGGCAAACTGACCCAAAGAATTCAACACCAAGAGAAGCTGCAGCAAAGCCAGCTGGTGTGGGAGGGCTTCATACAGCCTGAGGCTCTCACCACCACTCCAGACTGAGTGGATTGGAGCATTTCATGGATAATTGTGGTATGTTTCTGAGTACATGCAAACGACAAAATTTCCTAAGAAACAAAAGACTGCTTTAAATACACTAGTGAAAAGTGAAAGTCGCTCATTTGTGTCTGACTCTTTGCCACCCCATGGACTATACAGTCCATGGATTCTCCAGGCTAGAATATTGGAGTGGGTAGCCTTTCCCTTCTCCAGGGGATCTTCCCAACGCAGGATCAAACCCATTGCAGGCAGATTATTTACCAGCTGAGCCACAAGGGAAGCCCTAATTTATCTTCAAAAGAAGTCACCACAAAAAGGAAAACATGCTCCAATTCTTATGTTTCTCACTTCAGCCCATTAAGAGCTATATTAGAGATGACCTTCACATAAAAGTAAATGAATAAATGTAAGGTACAATATCACTCATTTTGAAGCACAGCTTGCAAATAACAGTTGCTTTTGCTTAATAAACACACTGTGTTCTCTTGTACTTTGTGTTCTCTTTTTATCTTAGATTGAAAAATATATGGGTAGACAAGATAAAGAGGGAAGAGACCATGAAGAATCACATATTGCAACAGGCACATTTAACATGCTAACTGATTTAATCTGTGCAGTCATTCTGGGAAGTACTGAACAAACTAAGACTAAATTTAAAGTAGGACTTGAATCCATGTCTAATCCCAAATGCCTCAAAGACACTTTATTTTGCGTCTTTGTAATAGTTTCTAGCATTTTACAAACTGTTAAGTAGAATAGTGAAGTTGCTCAGTCGTGTCCAACTGTTTGCAACCTCGTGGACTGTAGCCCACCAGGCTCCTCCGTCCATGGGATTCTCCAGGCAAGACTACTGGAATGGGTTGCCATTTCCTTCTCCAGGGGATCTTCCCGACCCAGGGTTGGAACCCAGGTCTCCCGCATTGCTGGCAGACGCTTTAACCTCTGAGCCACCAGGGAAGCCCATTAAGTAGAATAGGCATATTTAATTATTTCTTATATGTAGTTAAACTTGTATATTCAGCTCACAGCCTACAAATAAACACAGTAACCAGGGTATTTTAAATAGACGCATATTAAAAGTACATTATTAAATGACCTATGTCTATGTAACTTACAATGACGTAAAGTACATTTAAAATGTGTACCTATCTGTGCATGTACATATGCTCAGTTGCTAAGTCCGTGTCCTACTCTTTGCAACCTCATGGACTGTAGCTTGCCAGGCTCCTCTGTCCGTGGGATTTTCCAGGCAAGAATACTGGAGTGGGTTGCCATTTCCTCCTCCAAAGGATCTTCCCAACCCAGGGACCAAACCCGCATCTCCTGCATTGGTAGGTGGATATTTTATCACTGAGCCACCTGGGAAGCCCAGAATAACATATTGAAAGATTCACAAATGAAACAGTATGTCTGAAATATGCTTTGTTTTTACAAGCGAGGGAAGAAAATGTGGAGATGAATGCACCAAGATTAGTCAAGAGTTAATAACTATTGAATCTACATCATGGTTATAAAAGTGTTTGTTACACCATTCTATCTACTTTGTATATGTGAAATTTTCCACAGTACAAATGATTTTTAATCTGAAAAATTCAGTGCATCAAAAAATGGTACCTCAAGTATTATAACAGAAGTACTTTAGAGAACAATTTAAAATTTAACTGCATGTTCCTATAAAAAAAAAATTGTTTTGACTAGATAATAATACTGATGTGTCAACCAGAAGATATTTGCCTCAATTCCTTACTGAAAATGTTGTTTTGTTTGTAAGTTATGGCCCATCTCTTTATTAAGTTCTGCTAGTACACTGGAAACAGCAATTTCTTGGAAACTGGAAAAGTAACAACTGGTTAAAAAATATAAGCAAACTGCCAGACTAGATTTTTTTTTTTACTTCCAAAGTTTTTTGTTTACTTCAACTGACACTAAGAAAGCTCACGATGAATGAGAACGGTAGCACGGATTTTGGTTTAAATTCTTCAAGTTTGGATAATGCATTTGTAATTTAAATTTCATATTATGAATCTTTGCTAAGTGAGAAACAGTTGCATTTAACATAAAAAGGTAAAAAGAACAAAGGGTCTGAAATTTAATTTTGCGTCTATTGCTTAGTAGTTTTACATAATTTCAAGCAAGTTCAAATTCCTTCATCTATAAAATAAGGAAATTAGTGTAAAGAGATGGGAATACCAAATCACTTGACCTGCCTCTTGAGAAATCTCTATGCAGGTCAGGAAGCAACAGTTAGAACTGGACATTGAACAACAGACTGGTTCCAAATAGGAAAAGGAGTACGTCAAGGCTGTATATTGTCACCCTGCTTATTTAACTTATATGCAGAGGACATCATGAGAAAAACTGGACTGAAAGAAACACAAGCTGGAATCAAGATTGCTGGGAGAAATATCAATAACCTCAGATATGCAGATGACACCACCCTTATGGCAGAAAGTGAAGAGGAGCTAAAAAGCCTCTTGATGAAAGTGAAAGAGGAGAGCGAAAAAGTTGGCTTGAAGCTCAACATTCAGAAAACGAAGATCATGGCATCTGGTCCCATCACTTCATGGGAAATAGATGGGGAAACAGTGGAAACAGTGTCAGACTTTATTTTTTTGGACTCCAAAATCACTGCAAATGGTGACTGCAGCCATGAAATTAAAAGACGCTTACTCCTTGGAAGAAAAGTTATGTCCAACCTAGATAG
>SJYT01014278.1:425894-533148 GCA_006410635.1 Cephalophus harveyi
GTATGGATGTGAGAGTTGGACTGTGAAGAAGGCTGAGCGCCGAAGAATTGATGCTTTTGAACTGTGGTGTTGGAGAAGACTCTTGAGAGTCCCTTGGACTGCAAGGAGATCCAACCGGTCCATTCTGAAGGAGATCAGCCCTGGGGTTTCTTTGGAAGGAATGATGCTAAAGTTGACACTCCAGTACTTTGGCCACCTCGTGCGAAGAGTTGACTCACTGGAAAAGACTCTGATGCTGGGAGGGATTGGGGGCAGGAGGAGAAGGGGACGACCAAGGATGAGATGGCTGGATGGCATCACGGACTCAATGGACGTGAGTCTGAGTGAACTCCGGGAGTTGGTGGTGGACAGGGAGGCCTGGAGTGCTGCGATTCATGGGGTCGCAAAGAGTCGGACACGACTGAGCGACTGAACTGAACTGAACTGAAAGAATTACTTAAGCTTGTAAATAGACAAGATATGGGTAATTGAATATAGGACTCATGATGTTTAACCAGTGCTCACAACTTTAAAAAATATCAGCTTGCTATGTGAATAACCCACTGGAAAGAAGAACTTACG
This sequence comes from Cephalophus harveyi, assembly GCA_006410635.1. NCBI lineage: Eukaryota > Metazoa > Chordata > Mammalia > Artiodactyla > Bovidae > Cephalophus > Cephalophus harveyi. The sequence continues at coordinate 426,456 of SJYT01014278.1, forward strand.
TAAATGGAGTTCAGTGTCAAATAAATTAAAATTCAGAGCCAAGCTAATCTGACACACTTAATAATATGCATCATTATAGTGGTGCTTGAAAATTAAGAGTAAATGGGAAATGGTTCACTTGGTGATTTTAATTAGCACCTTACAGTCTAATCAAAATGTCCAGGTTTGGCTCGGAAAGAGGTGAGATGAAATATGGTGAGCATCATCTTGAGCTGGGATTCTTCTGAAGAGACTTTGAATTTCAGGACCCTCATGTCCAAGCGATATTTTCCTTGCTCCAGTAGGGCAACCAGGGGCCTCCAGGCAGTGTGGACATTGGTGTCTGGGCTTTATCTGGCTGTTCCCTTTATCTAGAATGTCACCATCCCTCCTCACAGGTAAGTCCTCATGGTTCAGATTTCATCTAAGGTCTCATCCCAAGGCATATATTCCTTTAATCCTCATGACAGCCTCATGAGAAAGATGTACTAATGTTCAGGATCAGAACTGAACTTTTTATACATATACCTTTACTCTTTCTGCAGCTGCCTCCAGTTCTTGGCTCTGGATGGACACTTGGTGATGGTGGAATCAGTCAGAGAAGGAGGAGTTGAGACACGGGTCCAATAGATGAGGTTCAGACAGAGTGCAGAGCATGTTATCTGGAGGTTTAGGTGGCAGGAGGTGGTTTAAGATGGCAGAGTGTTGCCTGAAGAGGTCTAGGATAGGAAGACGTCCTGACAGGTGGACAGAGAGTGATAAAGTCTGCAATATGGGAAGATCCAGGCAGCCTCAGTCCAGTTGCCTCCACCAAGACTGTCAGGACACCAGCCTCTAGAAGAGAATGGGAGGACCCAGCATCCCATGTTAGAAGCATAGGTAGGAATCAATTATTGGAAAATGGGGTACAAGCTCAGTGAAAATCTTTAAGTAAGACTGACCAAATGCTATACAGCCTGGTCTGAAAACTTAGAACTGACAAAGAGCAGTTCTTGCACTTGAGACAAGGTTAAGGTAGCACCTGTGTGAGTACTAGGAGGCTACATTTTGTGTGTCCAACTCCTTGCTCTTGTCATCGTGATAAAAGATAGATATCCATATCATAGGAGATGCATTATACGTGTTTGACCTTCCACTTTAAATAACTTTCTTTTTCTTTTATCTTGATCTTAGACCTTTCACTAAGCTTAATAATTCACTACGGAGAGTCCTTGAGAGTCAGCACTCAGGAAACAAATTACCCCACGGAAGTCACCTATAAATATTGAGTTTGTTTGCTAGTATTTGCACTAATCCTCTAGCCATCCCTTCGAGTTTTGCCTTCAAAGCTTTCGTATTCTCTGCTTTAGAGGAAACTAGATTTGCAGAGACCCTCAACAATAGGTGAAAGTGTGTTTTCTCCAACCTAAAATGGTGTGGCCTGTTGCATCCCTCTTCAATATTTTGTTTTTGCTACTTGTTTTATGAAAGGAAGGTATGAGGTGTGGTTGTTAATAGTAACAAAGTACGAGCCAAACAACATCAGAATAGGATGGCTTAATAAAAGACCAAAGTGATGAGTGTTTCAGGCAGCTACATAACAAAAGAAAAGTCTAATTTTTGGTGTGATTAAAATTAAGTTAAAATGAAAGAATAATTTGAAAATTTGTAAAAAACAAAATCCAAAAATCTATCGGGAAAGAAGAGTGTTTCTTGGGAATTAACCAAGAGATATGAGAGGAGCCATTCTTACTCAGTTTTGAAGCAGCCTCTGGCTTTGAATGTGACATTAAGAGTCTTAATAAAGTTGCTGAATGGACAACGGCAGAAGGGATCAAGTTCATATCTTGGGTTCCTGATGAAGGGAATTCCATGTAGCTGGGTTTACAGGTGTTTAGGGATAGAAGTGGGTCTTCATAGACTTCATGCTGCCCATCATTTTCCAAACAGCAAAGACTCTGCTACTCATGACCCTCCCCCACCACACAACACACAGACATTTTATAAGCCAACATCTGAGAGCTTACTCCATGCGAGACACTATTCTAAACAGCTTATAATAACACATTAAACCCTCTCCACAACTCAGTCAGGCAGATGCATTTTAAAGATAGGGAAGTCAAAGCAGAAAGAAGTTAATTTGCCTAAGGTTCCAAAGAGAGAAGGATGCCAATTAGCAGAACTTTGGCTCCAGAGATGAGTGCTTAACTGCATTTAAGATTCTTTCAATTTAAAAAAAAGGAGGTGGGGGACACAGAAAAGGGTTAGAGACAGCTAGACAAAACTTACAGCAGAGCTTGAGAAAAGGGGGGAGTGTTTTCCCCCAAATTCAGACCAATTCAAATTCATTGGCAAATAAGGAGAATTGAGAACGCACCCCTCCAAGCCGCAAGTCCCAGTTCCCCTCTTCTTGTTCTTTTTTCTATCACACTTATCACCTTCGAACCATAGGTGGCACTAGTGGTAAAGAACCCACCTTCCAATGCAGAAGACATAAGAACCGCAGGTTGGATCCCTAGGTCGCGAAGATTTCCTGGAGGAGGGCATGGCAACACACTCCAGGTGTCTTGCCTGGAGAATCCCATGGACAGAGGAGTTTGGCGGGCTGCAGTCCATGGGGTCGCAAAGAGTCAGACACAATTGAAGCAACTTAATACGAATGCAGGCAACCGTAAACTATACTTTTTTTGCTTATGAATGCCCTGTCTCTCTCCCCTCTAAGAAGTAAGCATGGAAGAGCATGTATCTTGGTCTGTTTTGTACCAGAGACTAGAACAGTGACTGGCCCTTGGTATGCTCTTGGTATTTGTTAGATAAATAAATGCCTATCACCCACTCACCTACTGAGATATCTGGGAAGATCAAAATCTTAGATAAAGTATTAAGAAGTTAAGAAGATGCCTTCCGATGTAACCCAGTGTGATGCAGCTGTTACTGCTATTTTTAACACCCAAAATCACTCAGTGTTAGAGCTGCACTGAAACTGAGATGACACCCATCTTGCCCAAGGGGATTATCATGTAAGTAAGAAAAATAAGACTAGACAAAAGGAGACAGCTGGAAGTGGAAAGAGGGTTATTGGTTTCAATTTTCTTTTTCTTCTCAGGCTTATTGTTTCACTCTTTCCCTCCTACTTTCTTTTTCTTTTTTTTTTTAGTATCCCATTTGATCCACCTTTTAAAATCATGCATGCAGACACTTCATTCTGGTGAAATCTTTAATTGCATAATTTTAGAAGGTTGTCCTAGGATTAGCTAAAGCACCCTATGGAGTAACGGAGTCATCCTCTTTGGGTGTGGAATAAGGGATCCCTCTGTGAAGTTTGACCTTAATGATATCAGAGGATGTGAAATAACTCCGTGAAGCCCAGGCTCCCTGTCCTGCAACAGAAGGCCCACTCTTCACCGCTGTCCCCTCCAGGCTCCTTCTGTTGTTCGCTTGATTCAGGACCCTCCCTGAAAGACAAACTCTCCACCTATTCATCTGGTCTTACCCATATGCTAATACTCAAAATTCTCCAAGCCATATGTGAACCATGAATTTCCAGATGTTCAACCTGGTTTTAGAAAAGGCAGAGGAACCAGAGATCAAATTGCCAACATCCGCTGGATCATGGAAAAAGCAAGAGAGTTCCAGAAAAACATCTATTTCTGCTTTCTTGACTATGCCAAAGCCTTTGACTGTGTGGATCACAATAAACTGTGGAAAATTCTGAAAGAGATGGGAATACCAGACCACCTGACCTGCCTCTTGAGAAACCTATATGCAGGTCAGGAAGCAACAGTTAGAACTGGACATGAAACAACAGACTGGTTCCAAATCGGGAAAGGAATAAGCCAAGGCTGTGTATTGTCTGTCTCTTATACACATCTCTTGAGAAACCTGTATGCAGGTCAGGAAGCAACAGTTAGAACTGGACATGGAACAACAGATTGGTTCCAAATAGGAAAAGGAGTATGTCAAGGCTGTATATTGTCACCNAGGAAAAGGAGTCCGTCAAGGCTGTATATTGTCACCCTGCTTATTTAACTTATATGCAGAGTACATCATGAGAAACGCTGGGCTGGAAGAAGCACAAGCTGGAATCAAAATTGCTGGAAGAAATCTCAATAACCTCAGATATGCAGATGCAGAAAGTGAAGAGGAACTACAAAGCCTCTTGATGAAAGTGAAAGTGGAGAGTGAAAAAGTTGGCTTAAAGCTCAACATTCAGAAAACAAAGATCATGGCATCTGGTCCCATCACTTCATGGGTAATAGTTGGGGAAACAGTATCAGACTTTATTTTGGGGGGCTCCAAAATCACTGCAGATGGTGACTGCAGCCATGAAATTAAAATACGCTTACTCCTTGGAAGAAAAGTTATGACCAACCTAGACAGCATGTTGAAAAGCAGAGACATTACTTTGCTAACAAAGGTCCGTCTAGTCAAGGCTATGGTTTTTTCAGTGGTCATGTATGGATGTGAGAGTTGGACTGTGAAGAAAGCTGAGTGCTGAAGAATTGATGCTTTTGAACTGTGGTGTTGGAGAAGACCCTTGAGAGTCCCATGGACTGCAAGGAGATCCATCCAGTCCATTCTGAAGGAGATCAGCCCTGGGATTTCTTTGGAAGCAATGATGCTAAAGCTGAAACTCCAGTACTTTGGCCACCTCAGGTGAAGAGTTGACTCATTGGAAAAGACTCTGATGCTGGGAGGCACTGGGGGCAGGAGAAGGGGACGACAGAGGATGAGATGGCTGGATGGCATCACTGACTCGATGGACATGAGTCTGAGTGAATTCCAGGAGTTGGTGATGGACAGGGAGGCCTGGCGTGCTGCAATTCATGGGGTTGCAGAGTCAGACACAACTGAGCGACTGAACTGACTGAACTAAAAGTTAAGAAAATTATCTTACCTTCATTTATTCCATTTCCAGATCTTCGTGCATATCCGAGTATATGCTATGGTTTATATCCCTCTGCTTAAAGAACTTCGTTTAACATTTCTTTTAGAGTAGGGTCTTGTGGCAATGTATTTTCTGTTTTTCTTTGAGAAAGTCTTCATTTCTCTATCAATTCTGAAAGATATTTTCATGAAAAATTTCATAGAGACAGTCCTCCCTCCCCATTTTGTTCCTGTGTAATGTCTTAACAAAATCTTTCCTGGTATTAAGTTTTAAAGATTTATGTTCTGTTGTCATTACCCATTATTTATTCAGATATTTATCAGTCATTTCCTCTGTTTCTTCTGGGATTCCATTGTTATGTGTGGGGACAACAGGTCTTTCCCCACAGCTCTTGGGTGATCTATTCTCGGCTGTCACTCCCGCCCTCCTTAGTGTTCCAGTTTGGCTACTTTTTATTGACTTACCTTCAAATTCAGCTGTCCTTTCCTTGGCTGCGTCAAGTATACCTATGAGCCTGTTGAAGGTTTTGTTCATCTCTACTGTGTTCATTTTTTATTATTTCTGTTTGATTCTCACAGTTCCCTCTCTCTGATCAAATGACCCATCTAATTTGCCTGTTAAACACCTTTTTCATTAGAGCCTTTAACGTGTTACTCATAGTTATTTAAAATTCTGTGTCAGGGAGTCTGGTTCCAGTTCTTGAATGCTTTTGTCTCTTGGTGGTGGGTGTTGATTTTTCTTGTAGGTTTGTAAAAATTACTTTTGACCAAACTCCATTTATCTTGTGTTGGACAGCAGAAACAGAAGTAAATAGATTTTAATCCTTAGAGATGGTCATGCCATTTCTTAAGACTTTCATGTTTTCATTAATATAGTTAAAAACTGGATGAGGTTTAGGGTTGCTTGTTGCTATGATCACCCTAAGTTCATCACAGCCTTCAAAATTCACTAGCAATTCCTTAAAGTGAGGGCTTGTTTTTCACAGGTTTATCTCAATGTCTGGGTGACCTTCTAATTTAAGTGTTCCCTTTTGACTATGCCTTAAGAGAAAATCCAGCTGAACTAAGGTTATTTTCATTCATTCAGTACTACTGAGAGTTTAGCACTTACTTTGCACCAGTCACTGTACTAAATGCTGGACCTTGTAACTCTCCTAATACCTCACAGCCCTCTGCCATTAGTCTGCCCATCTTACTTCCTCTGTGGCCTTCAATCGCCTCCCAACATTTGTGTGCCTAGTAAATATTTATCCTGCTGTTAATACGATCAGTCTCCAAAAGTGATCAATCACCATGGAGTTCACTATCTTGACATTACTTGTGCACCTTATATGCTTCCATATTTAAATAGTTTGTATTCCCTAAACAGCAAGTGCCTGCAGGCAAGAACAGTGTCTTCTTAGTACACATGACATGTTTTAGGTTTGTGACCATTGATTTGGAACCAACATCTAGGGCAGATTGGCAAAGGACTTAACAAAGCAGAGAGGTGTGTGTACAGAGCAGTAGTGAGAAAAGACATGGCCCTCCACAAGCCTTCTCTGTGTTGTCTGATCATCCATTTGCTTGAAGTGCTGATTTTTATGCTGATTTTGCAGACTGATATGACAAGTTTAAATGGAAAATTAATTGTTCTATTATATTGCATGCATGCTCCCTTCATAAATCCAGTTGTTATTTTCTCAGCTATGTTCAAAGTTAGAGTGACCTAACCATGTGGTCAACAATCCACATAGTTGTCTTAACAAGATATGGGTATTTTCAAAAATAGCTTTTGCAATAGGAAAACACAAAGAAGAGTACAACTGTATATAACCCAGTTCCAAAAAAGAACTCTGATTTTATTTCTTACATCTTCTGCACAAACTGGAAAGGGACTGAACACTACTGTATATATAATGAACAGCTGACAAGAAAAGAGCCTGGCACATAAATGCAGGGTTTTTCTCATGTATTAGTTTAGTTTGCCATAACGAAACACCATAAACTGAGTGGCGTAAGATTCATTTCTCCCAGTTTTGGAGGCCGGAAGTCTGAGGTCAGGACGGCACGCGGCTGGATACTGGTGAGGGCTCGTCTGTCTTCTTGTGTCCTCGCACGGCAGAGATCTCTGGTGTCTCTTCTTTTAAAAACACCATTCCTATTACAAGGACCACATCCATAAGACCTCACCTAACCCTTACTATATCCCAAAGGCCTCAATTCAAATACAGTCACATCAGGGGTTAGGTTTTTAACATGAATTCAGTCCACGACATCCCATTCTCCACCAATCATTTGTTGCACACCAGTGTTCTTACATAAAAATACCAATGTTTATTCATATAAATATAAATTCATATACAAACAAAATAATAATTTCTCCCCATTCTGAAGTTCCTCATTCTTCAGTACATCCTGTTTTTTTCCCCATTAGCTTGTCCCAGGCTTGTTAGATTTTTCACACCATGAAGATCGTATATCTTCATATCAATAGAGACAGTATGGTAATGATTCTATCACTCCACATAATTGTGAGTGCTATTATCTCTTTACTCAGTCTTCTTTATTCTCACCCACAAGTTACTGTTAGCTGAAAATGGCACCCTGGTTTGTGAGAAAATCCCTTCTGTGATACTTCTAAGGGACAAACTCAAACTCTTTCTTCACATGACCTTAAGTCAGGCTCACAGATCCATTCAGAAAAATGGATTTACAATGTACTTTGTTGTACATGACCAATGAAGTTTTAAAGTTACGATGGAAATAAAGTATCAGTTATTTTTATCAAATGAAAAATGCTGTTCATTAAAAATGACTGACCCAATCATCTGAGCTTGTTATTTTGAAACTAAGATGTCTGATAAAGTCACTGCTTCAGTTGATTTAAAATCCTCCGGTCAAATCACCAATGACTTTTGTTCTTTGGCTTTCAAAGTGGGACACAACATCAAACTGCCCCATTTTTACAGTTTATGTTACAGACATGCATTTTCCCATGCCTCTGTCTCTGCTACTTGGCTGGCCTCCCTCTCTGTTTTTATGTACTTAAAACAATCTTAAGCCTTTTCCTCAGAATGTGTATTCTGATGTCGAATCAAGGATGAGCTCCGACTGTATGCCTTCCCACATTTACTACATTCATAGGGTTTCTCGGAGGAATGACTTCTCTGATGCCGAATAAGATCGGAGCCGCTGCTAAATGCCTTCCCGCATTCATTACATTCATAGGGTTTCTCTCCAGTGTGACTTCTTTCATGGAGGATGAGGGATGTCCGCTGGCTAAAGGCCTTCCCACATGTTTTGCATGTGTATGGTTTCTCTCCAGTGTGAATTCTTTCATGTTGGGCGAGGTGTGCACTCTGGCTGAAGGCCTTCCCACACTGATCACATTCATAGGGTCTGTCTTCACTATGAATTCTCTTATGCCTCGTAAGAGAGATGCGGTGACTGAAGGCTTTCCCACACTCCTCACACTGATAGGGTTTTTCTCCAGTATGAATTCTCTGATGTTCAATAAGAAATGACTGGCGGCCAAAAACTTTACTACACTTATTGCATTTGAAGGGTTTCTCTTCAGAATGAATGTTCTGATGTATTTTAAGGTTGGCAGTTCCAGAAAACATCTTCCCACACTCTTTACATTCAAACAGTTTCTTTTTCTTTGTATGGACTTTCTGGTGTTGGATAAGGGAGGAATGCCGATTGCAGACCTTCTCACATTTATTACACTGGTATACTTTCTCTTTATTATGAATTCTTAGATGTAGAATAAGGGTTGAAAGCCGCCTGAAGATCTTCTCACATTTATTGCATTTGTAGGGTTTCTCTGAATTGTGAATTCTCTGATGAAGCATAATGGATGAAATTCTCTTAAAGGATTTCCCACATTTTCTGCATTTATAAGGATTCTCTAAATGGTGACTTCTCTGCTGTAGACTGTGACTTAAGGCCTTCTCACTTTCACAAGTTTTCTCTCCAGTATGAATTCTTTTATGTATAACAAGGACTGATTTCTTACTGAAGACTCTCCTACATTTATTGCATTTGTGTATTTTCTTTCCACTGTGAATTTTCTTATGAAGTAAAAAAGATGACATGCGAATGAAGGCTTTCTTACATTTTCTGCACTGGTAGACATTTTCAACAAAGTGGATTTTCTGATGTATACTGAGAGATGAGCACTGACTCAAGGCCTTCCCACAGTCAAAGACTTCCTTTTCACCATGAATTTTCCCATGTAGGAGCAGGGATGTTCTCTGAATGAAGCTTTCCCCACATTTATCACATTCAAAGCTTTTCCTTCCATTGTGGTTTTTCTGGTGAAGAATGAGGGATGAGATCTGTCTGAAAGCTTTCCTACAACTACTGCATTCATAAGGCTTCTCCCCAGCATGAGAGTTCTGATGAAATTTAAGAGATAAACTTTGACTAAAGAGCTTCCCACAGTCATTACATTTTAAAGATTTCTTCTCTGAGTGTACTTTCTTGGGTTTTATTAGGACTGAACTTTTCCTGCAACCTCTCTTTCCTGTAGGAACTTTTGGTGACGTGGAAACTGGTTTCTGATAGATGCTTTGCCCAGATTTGTTGCACTGATTTGGAGGTAACTTCTTGGTCTCACATTTAGACCCTAAGTCTGAAAGACATCAAGAAATTCAGTTTGTTTTCCTGTGCTAAAAAAATGAAGTTGTTTGCAATAATTATCAATCAAAGTAATAACAATGATGATAATTAGAGTAATAACTCTTTTGAGTTTTTTATTATAGTTTTAGCATAGTAAGGACCTTATAGAAATATTTAATAACAAATTCACAGAAGTGCAATTTGAAATGAATAAAGGTTTTATTATTGAATAAATATATACCATATACTTTGGAAGAAAAGCTATGACAATCCTAAACAGTCTATTAAAAAGCAGAGACATCACTTTGCTGACAAAGGTTCATATAATCAAAGCTATAGTTTTTCCAGTAGTCATGTATGGCTGTGAGAGTTGGACCATGAAGAAGGCTGAATGCTGAAGAATCGAGAGTCCCTTGGACCACAAGGAGATCAAACCAGTCAACCCTAAAGAAAATGCTGAAGCTGAAGCTCCAGTACTTTGGCTATCTGATGCGAAGAGCTGACTCATTGGAAAAGATCCTGCTGCTGGAAAAGACTGAAGGCAGGAGGAGAAAGTGGTGACAGAGGATAAGATAGCTGGATGGCATCACTGACTCAATGGACATGAGCCTGAGCAAACTCCAGGAAACAGTGAAGGACAGAGAAGCCTGGCATGCTGCAGTCCATGGGGTCACAGAGTTGGACAAGACTTAGCAACTGAACAACAACATATACCACATGAAACTCCATAAACTGTTCCATAGATAAATGTAGTTTTATTATAGGAAATGTCCAGGAAAGGCAGAAGGTAAAACTATAGACAGACACAATTTGCCAGAATTCAAAACATAAGAAAAAGATGATCTGAATAGGCACATATCTATTTAAAACACTGAATCGGTAATTAATAACCCTCCAAAATAGAAAGTACCAGGCCCATATGTGTTTGCTAGTGAAATCTATGGAACATTTAAGGAAGACATCATTCCAATTCTCCATGATCTCTTTCAGAGGACAAAAGCAGAGGGAATACTTACTACCTCATTGTATGAGGTCATCATTACCTTAACACCAAAACAAGATACACCATAAGAAAAGCAAAGTACAGACCAATATCCCTCTTAAATACTTATGCAAAAATCCTAAACAAAATACTAGCAAGCTAAATTCAACAGTACATTAAAAGGATCATACACATGAGCAAGTTGGATTTATACCTGGAATGCAAGGATAGTTCAACATAGGAAAATAAATGTAATATATCACAATCACCAAATTAAAGGACAAAAACCACATGATCAACTGATGCAGAAAAAGTTTTTGACAAAATTCATCACTCTCTCATGATAAAAAACACTCAATGAGCTAGGAACAGAAGGAACTACCTCAATTTCACACCAAAAACAGCTTAAACATTGATTAATTCATTTGAATTAATAAGTGAATTAATTCAGTAAAGTGGCAGGATATAAAATCAACACTCAAAAATCAGTTTTGTTTCTATATACCACCAATGACCACTTCATAAAGGAAATTGAGAAAACAATCCCATTTACTATAACATCAAAAAGGGTAAAATATTTAGGAGTAAGTTTAACCAAAGAAATGAAAGACTTGTACACTGAAAACTACAAACATTGCTAAAAGAAATCAAAGTTATAAATAAATGGAAAGACATCCTGTGCTTGTGGATTGAAAGACTTAATACTGTAAAACTGTCCATACCACTCAAAGTTATCTACAGATTAAATGCAATCCCTATCAAAATCCCAGTAATATTTTTTGCAGTAGAAAAAAGTCCTAAAATTCATATGGAATCTCAAGGGACCCTGAATAACCAAAACACTCTTGAAAGAGAGAAATGAAGAAGGATGCTTCAGACTTCCTAATAATTAAGATGGTGTGGCAGTAGCATAAACATACATATACAGACCAATGGAAGAGAACAGACAGCCCCAAAATAAACTCTTACATAGCTGGTCAAATGATTTTCAACAAGGGTGCCAAGACTGTCACAAAGGGGAAAGAACAGTTTCTTCCACAAATGGTGTTGGGAAAATTGGGTACCTACTTTCAAAAGAAGGAACATGTACCCCTTGGTTACACTATATACAAAAACTAACTCAAAAATAGACTAAAGACCTAAAATGTAAGATCAAAAATTATTACACTCCTAGGAAGAAAACACAGGGGAAAAGCTTCAGGACATTGGACTTGGCACTGAATTTCTTGGCTATGGCACCGAAAGCACAGGCAACAAAATGAAAGGAGAGAATGAGACCACATCAAACTTAGCTTCTGTGTTTCACAGAAAACAACAGGGAAAAGGCAACCTATGGACACTGCAGATCACATAGATGATAAAGGACTAACATGCAGAATATAGACAGAACTTCTACAACTTAGGACAAATTACCCTATTAAAAAATGGGCAAAGGACTTGAATAGATATTTCTCCAAGGAAGACAGACAAGTCGCCAAAAAACATATTAAAAGATGCTCAACATCATTAATCATTAGAGAAATGTAAATTAAATCTACAATATCACCTCACAACATAAAAACAGCCAATATATATATTAAAAAAAAAAAAAAAACAATAGAAAACAAGTGCTGTAAGGATGAGCAGAATCCGGAACCCTTGTGTGCTACTGGTGGAAATGAAAAATAGTGTAGCCACTGTGGAAAATGGTATGGTGGTTCCTTAGAAAATTAAAAACAGAACTACCATGTGATTCAACAACACTAACACTGGGTATATATCCAAAGGAATTGAAATCAGGATCTTGAAGAGATTTATCTGTACACCCATATTCACTGCAGCATGAATCGCAGTAGCTAGGATGTGGAGGGCGGGGGGGGGGTGTGAAGTCGCTCAGTTGTGTCCGACTCTTTGCAACCCCATGGATTGTAGCCTACCAGCCTTCTCCGTCCATGGGATTCTGCAGGCAAGAATACTGGAGTGGGTTACCATTTCCTTCTCCAGGGGATCTTCCTGACCCAGGGATCAAACCGGGGTCTCCTACATTGGAGGCAGACGCTTTAACCTCTGAGCCACCAGGGAAGCCCAGCTAAGATGTGGAAGCAACCCATATGTCCACTAACAGATTAATGAATAAAGAAAATGTGGTATATACATACAGTGGAATATCATGGAACCTTAAAAAAGAAAATCCTGTCATGTACTACAACACGGATGAACCTTGATGACATTATGCTAAGTGGAAAAAAGTCACAGAAGGTCAAATACTGCATGATTCCATTCATACAAAGTATCCATAGTAGTCAAAATCATACCAACGGCTGAGTGGAGAGGTGGAAGGCTGAGTGGAGAGGTGGAAAGAATTAGTATTTAGTGGGTACGGAGTTTCAGTATTGCAATATTTTAAAAGTTCTAGATACCTCTTGTTCAACACTGCAAATATACTTAACTGTACATTTTAAAATGGTTAAGATGGGAATTCCCTGGCAATCCAGTGGTTAGGACTCTGTGCTCTCACTCCTGAGGGCACAGGTTCAATTCCTGGTCAGGAAACTAAGATCCCACAAGCCAAGCAGTGCAGCCAAAAAATAAATAAATAAAAACTAAATTTAAATGGTTAAGATGGCAAATTTAATGTTATATGCTTTTAAAAAATTAAACTCATAGCTGTAAAAATGAACTAAAAACACAACAAAATTAAAAAACCTATAATTTGACCAATCAAAGAGGAATCTAGTAATACTAGAGAAGAAAATGAGTTCTTGAAAAGCAGTCAAACACTTACAGGAAAGATTTTTAATTTTTTTTTAAGGAATGAAGACAATGATGCAAGTCAGATCATTATTAATACAATCACTAGAGAAGTCAGAATACACACGCTTTCTCTGAAGGGAAGTATGAAAACCAAAGCAGGATGGGGATGAGGCTACTAAAACCTGAGTTTCTGAGATCAGAAGCTGGGGTTCAAACCTCAACTCAGCTGCTACTTCCCAGCTAGATGACCTTGGGCAAGTCACTGAACTTCTTTGGCCCTCAGTTTCCTCATCTATAAAATAGGAATAAGAAGAGGACCTACCTTATAGAGCTGTTGGGAGGAACCTGTACTTAGAAGAGAGTGTCAGGGACTTCCCTGGTGGTCCAGTGGTTATGAATTCACCTTGTCATGCAGGATACACAGGGTCAACCCACAGTCGGAGAACTAAGATTCCACATGCCATGGAGCAACTAAGCCTGTGAGCTCTGAAGCCCATGTGTCACAACTCGGGAGTCTGCTTGGCAATCCAGCGTGACGCAACCAAGACCAGACGGAGCCACATAGATAATTTTTTTTTGAAAAAAAAGAATATCAGATACCTAGGAGGAGGCTTGTTGAACATGAATTATTCTCCCTCTGGGGACACATACTGAAGAGACTTGAGTTTTCTGCACAACCTTGGGGTCTTTGAGGTGGAGAAAGTGGCTCTCAATTATTATCTTAAAGATGTTGCCCTTTCATGATGGAAGGCACTCACCCAACCCCCGGCGTCTTTTCACTGGGTCCACCATCCAGGGCGCTTTCCCTTTCTCCAATAAGGTGATCACGTTTGGTCTCCGAAAGGAAAGTCCTACGACACAGGAAAGGCACTGGAGCTGAGCATGATGTGGCCAACACAGCTACCAGAGTCGGGCTCTGTCTTGAGAAGCATGGGGTTTATTCATGCAGGAGAAGCACATGATGTGAAGGGCGGGTGGAGAAAAAGGGTGGAAGGCCAGTCATAGACAGCAGAGCTATTCACCTCTAGCTCTACAAAACCAGCTATCTGGGGAAGAGTTGGAGCAGAACTCCTGAGGCTGGTCATTCAGGTACAGTCTTCCCACATCCAAGCCCGCGGTCCTCTGGTCTGCTGTAACCCACACCCCCATGCCAGCTGCTCCCTGTCAGCATCACCAATAGCAGGACTGGTGGTTGCCATTTCTGCTTTGCTTTTTTCCCCTGTGACTCCCAGAACGAGCCTCATGTCGCCCCCTCAGCAGGATAACAAAACAGGCAGTGCTCCCCTCTCCTTCTGAAATCTGAGTCCCATCCCCAAAGTCCTAAGACTCCAAACGCTTCCCTCTGTCTTCCCAGCCCTAGGATGGAGGATGTGTCCTGCAGTTACCATCTCTGTGTTACCTCCGCGTCCAACATTCACCTTTTAATAGTACCTGTTAAAAGTCAATTCTTTAAATTATTTCTCTCAAAAACAACCCAAGTCCTCAAAAGGTTATATATATAGTTACTATTGATATACGACCAGTATCTATCACTCCTAGACATATACCCAAGAGAGATGAAAATATGCATCCACACAAAAATTTGTACACGAACATTCACAGCAGCAGATTCGTAACAGCCATACAGCCCAAATGCCTATAACTGGTGAATGGAAAAACAAAAGGTGGAATATTATTTGGCCATGAAGAGGAAATGAGGTACTGATACATGCTACAATGCAGATGAACCTCAAAAATATTACCTTAAATGAAAGAAGTCAGACACAAAGGACAACATATTTAATTTCATTTTTATGGAACACCAAGAAAGGGAAATTCATAGACAGAAACTAAATAATGGTTCAGTGTTTGCCTAATCTGGGGGCGTTAGTTGGCACAGGTAAATAAAAAAGTGATTGATGCTAGTCACAGGCTTTCTCTGGGGGGTGATGCAGATGTTAGAGAAGACTCTTGGGAGTTCCTTGGACTGCAAGGAGATCCAACCAGTCCATCCTAATGAAGAACAGTCCTGGGTGTTCATTGGTAGGACTGATGTTGAAGCTGAAACTCCAATACTTTGGCCACCTGATGTGAAGAGCTGACTCATTTGAAAAGACCCTGATGCTGGGAAAGATTGAGGGCAGGAGGAGAAGGGGACGACAGAGGATGAGATGGTTGGATGGCATCACCGATTCAGTGGACATGACTTTGGGTGAACTCCGAGAGTTGGTGATGGACAGGGAGGCCTGGCATGTTGCAGTTCATGGAGTTGCAAAGAGTCAGACATGACTGAGCAACTGAACTGAACTGAAGATGTTCTAAAATTGACTATGGTGATGGGTGCTCAAGTCTGTAAATACACTTAAAAAACCAACTGAACTGTATATTTCACATGGGTGAGTTGTATAATATGTGAATTATACCTCAATAAAGCTATTTTTTTAAAAAAAAGCCAAACTGGAGTGTCTTCTATCCCCCTGAGTAATTGATTCATCTCTCTCAACAGTCCAGTTGTGGATCATAGGAGCAGGAGAGCCTTACCGAGAGAAACCAGGTTCTGGTAGTTTTCCAACATGACGTCTTCATACAGATCCTTCTGAATGGGGCTCAGCCATTCCCACTCCTCCTGGGAGAAGTAGATGGCCAAATCCCCAAATGTCACTGGTGCCTGAAATGGAAAAGCAGATGTCCTTTCACGGTGGGCTTGTGCTTCCACCCAGCTAGAGAAAACAATGGACTTCCAAACATGGAAGACACACGACGCCAGGGTTCTATGAAGGAAACACTGAGGTTCTGAGATCAAAAGGGGCAGCTGCAATAAATACAATACAATACGAAACAGCTGGTATTAAAGGTTTTGTTCCATAAAAAGCCTATCAACTTGGATTTACACAGCACTGACAAAGACAAGGCATTCTTCTAGGTACCCTGCATGCACTATCTCATGTTAGGCAGCGACTGGGGCACTGCCAAGAGGACCACAGCAATGTTACAGATACGGGAACTGAGGCCCAGAGAGGTGAGGTAACTTACTGGAGGTCTAACAGCTTGTAAACGGAGAAGCTGGGGTTCAGTCTGGGCAGTCTTGCTTCTGATTCATGTCCCTAACCACACGTGAGTGCATTATACGTGGCAAAATTTTTGCAGATGTTATCAAGGTTAAATCAGTTGACCTTGAAATAGGAGGAAGTAGCCTGGATTATCTAGGTCGGCTCAGAGTCATCACAGGAGCCCCCAAGAGCAAAGGATTTTCTCCAGCGGGCGGAAGAGGAAGCGGAAAGGAAGTCGGGGAGATCTGCAGCATGAGTGGCTCTGGACCTGCTGATGCTGCTTGAAGATGGGCCAAAGGGAGCCCCTCGGGAAGCAGAGAAGGCATGGTAGCTTGCCAGTGGCCACTGGGCTCAGAAGAGGGCCCTGAGCATCAGATGGGACCACAGCTGGCGGGCAGCTTGACTTCACTCTTGTGAGCCCCAAAACAGAGGGCCCAGCTAACCCAAGCTGGGTCTGAACCCCAACCCACAAACTTGTGAAAATAAATGTATGCTGTCTTGAGTGGCCAAGTTTGTGGCAATAGGGAACGAATACACACAACTTAAAGGGCAAAAGTGTCTATTATGAGAAACTGCATTCAGGAAGCCTTCTGTAGAAAAGTGCTCGATTGCTAAAGTCTTGAAACATGCCTATCATAGGAGGCTGCCTCACTGGCCTGGGTCCAACTA
Source organism: Cephalophus harveyi (assembly GCA_006410635.1). Taxonomy (NCBI): domain Eukaryota; kingdom Metazoa; phylum Chordata; class Mammalia; order Artiodactyla; family Bovidae; genus Cephalophus; species Cephalophus harveyi. Next base: position 443,319 of record SJYT01014278.1, read on the forward strand.
ACTCTACCTGAATACCTACAGGGTCAGAAGTCTCTCAAAGTTAGAGAAATTTCCTCCTTGTAAATACGGGCTGTACAAGGAGAAACAACGGCAACATTAGAGATTTAACTCTGGAGGACAACATCCAGCCCTCTGCCCCAGCAGGTCCCACCTGGGCACTCATTCCACCTTGAGAAATCAGTGTCTCTGGCCTTCTCTCTGGGGAGGAAGACAGGCAGAGCCCCTGGAGATACTGAATGAATAGGTGAAAGGTCATGCACACACTGAGAGAAAAGGAGAGGGGGTCCCTGCTCACGCTCTCACCCTCTGAGGTGATGGGAGGACACCAGGGACCATGTCTTGCCTGGGTCTCCATGGGGCCGGAAGGAAAGAAATGGTTTCCCACAAGGCAGAAGAACTTTCCCAAAGGAAGAGCAGTCACTACTCACCTTGGACTTGGACTTCCCCCGAGCAGCAGGCATCCTCTCCTCCGTCTCAGGGCTCACAGCTGGAGGAGGGCAGAGCACTGAGAAGGCGGGCCTGGGGAGAAGAGAAGCCGTGAGACTGCCTGGGCCACCAGGAGGGCCCACAGCCTCTGGGCCCACACCTTGGTCACACACACGCACCAGGGGAGTCAGAGCATCATCTGAAACATCCCTGCCCTTTCTCAGCATCAGGGAGAAGCTGCAGCCAACACTGTCTATTTCTGAGATCACAGGAGGCGCCAGGTCAGAAGACAATGAAAGGGGCAGACGCCTGCTCTTCCAGCTGACAAGTAGCTGTGGCGTGCCCGCCACGTGCCAGGGGCTGGCGGGGAAGCAAAGTCAGAGCAGAGAGGCACCCGCTCCCAGTCCCTTACGTTCCAGCAGGGAGGACAGGCCCACACAGAGGCCAGCGTGAGCCGCGATCCCTGCTGTGGAGGAAACAGGACCTGAGCAGGGAAGGCGGGGCAGGCATGGGGGAGGCCTCTCAGAAGAGGCCACCGGGAGCCGAGGCGTGGCTGCAGCGCATGCGCGCGTCACCGGGGCGGGGAGAAAGGCATTCTGGCCAGAGGCACAGCAGGTGCCCGCGGCGGCAGCAGGTGCCCGCGGGGGCGCGGGGAGGGCAGAGGATGCGGGTGAGCGGGAGCAGCGTGAGGGAGCGGGGACGGCGGGCCTGCGGTGACTGGGGTCAGGAGGGGCCGGGCCATGAAGGCGGTGACAAGCAGCGTGGAACTGATCTAAGCGTGCTAAGGTGTGGGGAGGGGTGGTAGCTGAGCAGAGGAATGATGTGACTGACTTAACATTTAACAAAACTTTTTCTTGGTGGCTGTGTGGCCAATACTATGGATGTGTGTTGGTGGGGTAGGAAGGGGGAAGCAAGAGCTGCAGAAGGGGCTCGTTAGACAGGTGAGCAGAAATCTGGAAGAGAAACCTCAGTGGTGTGCACCTGGGTGAGAGTAAGAGGCGAGACGTCAAGAATCCTCCAAGGGAGGCCCTTTATCGCCCCGTCACTCTATACCTGTCTTGTCCAACATGAATACCAGCAGACACTGAGTTCTGGAAATAAGAAACTGTTTCATTTTATTTCAACTCATTTATTATTAGAACCATAAAAATCATAACAGAATCATCAAATTAAAATTTATCACTAATCTAAGATTAAAAACTGATCCTTAGTTCAGTTACTATAAAACTTTTAAATATGCCTGGGACAATTTGGGTTTGTTTGTTTGTTTGGGCCATGCCATGTGGCTTGTGGATTATCTCAGCTTCCCAGCCAGGGATGGAACCCAGGCCACAGCAGTGAAAGCCCAGAATCCTAACCACTAGGCCACCAGGACCTCTCTCTAATAATAAATTTTACAAAATTTAAATATAGATCAAATATCTCCAATAAAAATTAAGTGTCTGGATTGAGGTGCACTCTAACCGTAAAATACATACCTGATTTTAAAGACCTAGTATGAAAAAAAATAGAATGTAAAAAAATCCCATGGGTAATTGTTTATATTGATTACAAATTGAAAAGATAACATGTCAGATATACTGTATTGAGTTTTAGAATGTTTTATTAATAAGACTATACAATGTTGGAAAGACAGTCTCTTCAATAAATAGTGCATGGAAAACTAGACAGTCATATGTTAAAAAAAAAATGAAACTAGATCATTAACTCCATACACAAAAATAAGCTCAAAACAGATCTAAACGTGAGACCGAATACTATAAACCTCCTATAGGAAAACAGGCAGAACACTCTCACATAACCACAGCAGTATCTTCTTCAATCCATCTCACAAAAAAACGGAAATAAAAACAAACAAAAACAAATGGAATGGGACCTTCTGCTGCTGCTGCTGCTAAGACGCTTCAGTCGCGTCCGACTCTGCGACCCCATAGACGGCAGCCCACCAGGCTCCCCCGTCCCTGGGATTCTCCAGGCAAGAACACTGGAGTGGGTTGCCATTTCCTTCTCCAATGCATGAAAGTGAAAAGTGAAAGTGATCCGTCTAGTGAAAGCTATGGTTTTTCCAGTGGTCATGTATGGATGTGAGAGCTGGACTATAAAGAAAGCTGAGTGCTGAACAACTGATGCTTTTGAACTGTGGTGTTGGAGAAGACTCTTGAGAGTCCCTTGGACTGCAAGGAGATCCAACCAGTCCATCCTAAAGGAAATCAGTCCTGAGTGTTCATTGGAAGGACTGATGTTGAAGCTGAAAGTCCAATACTTTGGCCACCTGATGTGAAGAGCTGACTCATTTGAGAAAACCCTGATGCTGGGAAAGATTGAGGGCAGGAGGAGAAAGGGACGACAGAGGATGAGATGGTTGAATGGCATCACTGATTCAATGGACATGACTTTGGGTGAACTCCGGGAGTTGGTGATGGACAAGGAGGCCTGGCGTGCTGCGATTCCTGGGGTCGCAAAGAGTCGGACACGACTGAGCGACTGAACTGAACTATGATACTTAACAGCATCAAAACAAACAACCCACTCAAAAAGTGGGCAGAAGACCTAAGGAGACATTTCTTCACAGACGACACACAGATGGCCAACTGGCACATGAAAAGATGTTCAACACAGCTAATTATTAGAGAAATGCAAATCAAAGCTACAATGAGGTATCACTTCACATCAGTCAGAATGCCATCATCAAAAATCCACAAACAATAAATGCTAAAGAGAGGGGGGAGAAAAGAGAACCCTCCTGCATTATGGGTGGAATGTAAATTGGTACAGCCACTATGGAGAACAGTATGGAGGTTCCTTAAAAAACTAAAAGCAGAGCTACCATATGACCCTGCGACCCAGGCCTGGGCGTGGATCTGGAGAAAAACGCCCCGAAAGGATAGGCGCACCCAGCGCTCACTGCAGCAGCGCTGCCAACAGCCGAGACACGTGAGCAACCTAAACGCGCACTGAGAGCAGCGGACCAAGGCGCGGACGTACATACAACAGCAGGCACTCGGCCACCAAGCCAAATGAGACGGGGCCGCGCAGCAGCACGGCTGGGCCCAGAGAGTGTTTTACTGAGTGAAGTCAGACAGAGAAGGAGGAGTACCGCTCGACATCCCTTATATGTGGAATCTAAAAAGAAGCGACACGAAAGAAGTTACTTACAAAACAGAGACGCACAGAGAACGGACTTACGGGCGCTGCAGGTCACGTGCGCCCGGCTGTATCGGAAATGGGGGCTGGGTAGCTGCAACGTCTGCCGACTCCCACGGTGTGAAGACGGCCATCGGAGCGCGCCGCGAGGCATCACAGCGACGCCACTGAGCCTGCGGCTGGGGACACGCGCGCCCTGCGGGCCTGCGTGGGCCGGGGCAGGCCAGCCCAGCACCCCACCGCCACGCGGCCCGTAAGCTCCTCTGACTCACGTCCCTGCACCGCAAAGGAGCGCTAACGTCTAACTCAGCAGCCTGAGAACAGCCCAAAGCAGCTGCCCAACCACATAAACCTCCTCACGTCTTCTCTGCAACAACCATGTGACTTTTGCGCTCCACGTCATGGTAAACCTGCGTTAACACAAAAGCTGCGCTTAAAATCGCTCACCAGATTCTTCCTTCCGGACTCCTCAAGTCAAGTGGGCCGCTCCCGGGAGCGGCGCGGCGTCCAGCCTGGGGTCTCCCATAGCTGCCTGTGCTCGTCCCACGCCGTCAACGGAAGGCGTGTGATTCTCGTCGACGAAGTAATTTCCTCCGAGGAACTCGGCACAGCTGGGAGGAAAGAACAGCAGTTTGTCATTAGATAATTCTGGATTCAAAGTTTGCCTCTGCCGATTACTGGCTGTGGGAGAGCTACATAAAGCCTCAGTCTGCTCATCTGTACAATGGGGTAAACACGAATCTGCCTCGCCCTTAGCTGGTAGAAGTTTACCCTCAACAACAGGCACACGGTTCTCTCTCGCCTTCCTTTTCCTCTGTAATTTGGTATACACCAAGCATCACCAAGGACGCCTGACAGCCACCAGGAGGGCTGCGGTAAGAATTCTCCCACAGGGCTGGCCAGAGAGAGACTGGCGACTTGGCGATGCCGCCTAAGCCTGAGGGTGCACATGCCATCCGACCCGGGTGTTTCTGATGCGCCTTTGGACATTCCTACGTGTGTGTGAAGTGACAGGGTTTGCGGGAGGAGCCAGGGCAGGGCTTCGGTGGAGGGCATGCGTCTGGAGCCAGGCGGTCTGGGTTTAGCTTCCGACTTCGCCACCCACCCTCTGAGTGACTCAGACCCCCTCCCTGTCCTCTCTGGGCCTCAGCTTCCTCAACAGCCAAACGAGGAAAATAACCAGGACAACTCCACAGGGCTGCCGTGAAAATTAAATGAATGAAAACACTCAATGAACTCAGGGGAACGCCAGTGCTGAACAAGTGTTAGTTTTTAAATTATCATCACCTTCCTAAGTCCGAGCTCACCGTGCTCAGCACATGACAGACCAATAAACCGAGAGACGAGCTGCTGGAACAAGGAACAGTGACTTTATCCGGAAAGCCAGGAGATGAGAAGGTGGCGGACTCAGGTCCCAAAGAACCATCTTGCCTAAGTTAGAATCCAGGCTTCTTTTATGCAAAGAGGGGAGAGAGTAAAGGCAAACATTTCCTGGTCCCAGTCAGCCTCGGAAAGTGACGTGTCCGTTTCTCCCTTCCTGCGGTCACTCACAGGTGGCCCTGGTCAGGATGATTCCAGGGACCTAAACAAAGATATTTTACCTCCATGCACATTACCTGGCAGACAGAGTTCCCAGAGATGGGCCACTATGTATAACTTAAGCTTACAAGCAATGGCCCTTTAGTGATTAACTTGGAATAGAATACAAAGGTTCTCCCCATTATGATTAACTACCTGTCAAGAGCCTGGAAACAACTGCCTATCAGTAAGAAAAGGAGTGAACGCTACATGCACACATGGGGCCCCAAGGAGCCTTACAGGAGCCAGGCAGCACTGCACCGGTGGGTCTTCACTGGGGGTAATTTTGCTCCCACGAGATGCAATGTCTGGGACATGTGTAGTTGTCCCAGCTTGAGGGTGAGGTGCTCCAGGCATCTAATGGGCAGAGACAAGAGACGCTGCTAAACATCCTACAAGGTGCAGGACAGTGCCCAGAGCACAGACGAACAATCAGGCCCACGATGTCAGCTCTACTGAGGCTAAGAAATCTGCTGTGCCTGTCGTGTGTGAAATGATTTCCAAGACATGGTATAATGACGGAAAATAGGTGTAGAGAAAATGCTTAGGTTAAAAAAAAAAAAAACAGGATATGCATACTTGAGTGAAAAGGCACAGACAAGTTCTGGAAATGGAATAAAGCAGTTGGTAGCAATGACTGTCCCTGAAGAACGGAATGGGGTCACCAGGTTTCAAAATTCCCTTTTCCCTGTCTGTGCTTTGGCAAATGCACAATCACCTCTTCAAAACAACAACACAAAATAAAGAAGAGGCTGGATCCCCTACACCTCAGGGGAGGGATCTAAACGGGGCCTATATTCTGAGTCCCAGACCACAGGGTGGGAAAGGGCTGTGCAATTTAGCACAGCACTAAAGCCTCGCTCCTAAGATGGGGATGGCTAGAACCTGGATGAGCACAAGCTTCAGAACTTACTGGAAAGCTCTACCCCACACTGCCGCCAGTGTTGCTGGCTCCTGGCTCCGGACACCGTGGGGCCGGAGCCTCAGCCCTGGCTGCCACCCCAGGCCCAGGCAGGAAGGAGCCAAAGGTGGTGGCGGTGGCCGACGGGGGCCGTGGCGAGACGTCGCTGCCCGTGGGGAACGGCCAGGGCTCCTTCCCGAGCACTACGCCCCGTCCATTCAACAAGGACACGTCCAGCACGAAGGCGGGCAGCAAGGAGGCGACCAGGAACCCCCGGGACACTGCTGGGCACCAAGACCACGACGGCTGCAGCCCCCGTCCCACTAGAACACCCGCCTCGTGCCCACCTGCCAGGATGCCACGCACCCCACCAGCCACGCAACGTTCTCGCGGAGGGCTTCCCTGAGGCCACACGTCTCTGCGTGGGGTCCCCATGCTGCTCCCTGGAGCTGGGGAAGGGCGCGGAGAGGCGGCACAAGCTTCAGGAGGCCAGCTGGAGTCCGGCACCGGCATGCAGGGCCAGCGTGCCCGCTACCTGGAACGCTCTGCCTTTTCGGGAGAACGACGAGGACACCTGAGAGGCCGCCAAGGCTGCCCTGAGCGCTCTGCAGAAGGCACAGCGGCGGGAGCAAGGCGGCTGCGCCTGCGCCTCGCACCCCTCCCGGCGGGCACACGGCCCCCTGGCAGGACGGCCAGGGCTCAGGTCCTCAGGCACAGACTGCCCTCCGGATCCGGCCCCTCCTCGGCTCTCAAAGGGCGCTTGGGGTCGGGCGTCTCCAGGACCTCGTGTTTGGGGCCTGTGGTCAGGCTCTTGGCACATTCTGGAACTCTCTCCTTTCCCAGCTGGGGCTCTGACCACGAGCTCCCCTCCGGCCAGGTGACGGTGGCGGGGAGGGCAGATGCTGCCCCTCTGGACCCCGAAGCTGGCCTTGGTCCCCAGGACTCAGGAGGGCCCTCGTCATAGCCAGCCCCCAGCTGTGTCCACCCCTGCACGACAGGTCCTCCAGGCCTACGCCTGAAACGCGCAACGGTGTCCGCTACGAGGACAAACGTGGGCCTGGCGGCCTTCCACAGCTCCCAGGCCTGCCCTCCCAGGGCTCCTGAGAAGGCACGGCTGCATCCTCCAGCTTCCAGCTTTCTCCCCCCAGGAACTCGGGCAGCACGATGGGGCCGAGGCCCATCAGGGGACACGGGCCCCAGCCCCGGGCGTGGGGGCTGCACAAGCCCTCTCCCACCTCCTCACGCAGAGGACTTCAGTCTCAGCCCTCAGCCTGGCCACCATCTTTCCAGGGCTGGACGCACAGCGGGCAGAGAAGAACTTCTCTCCAAAAGCATTCCCTGGACCATCTATCTGACTCCTGCTCAGCGTCTCCTCACCTGCAACCCTCCCCCCACCAGTCCTTGCCAGAAACCTGAGATGCAAAGTGACATCAGCTCCAAGTGGCCTTGGGCAAGTCAGGTCTCTCTTCGGACTGTTGCCCCACCTGCGGAAGGGCAGCACTGGCCCATTAAACCGTCATCACGCTCCCCTCTGTCCCTCACCAGCCCCACTTCTGCTGAGAGGTGGAGCCACATGCGGAAGCCAGGCCATCCTGGCCGCCCGGGAGAACAGACTCGATGAACCCCCAGCACAGATTCACTGAACCTCCTGGAAGGTCTGGGGCCAGGGGCCCCAAGTTTTAAACAAGTGCCGTGGGGGACTCTGATGTCCCGTGGATTGGGAGCTGGTGGCTCCTGAGTAAGCCCAGGAATCAGCATTACCTAAGATGAGCTCATGGCAGCAGGTAGCTCCTGCCCGCCCCGGTTCTCTCCCACATCAGCCTCCTCCCTGGCCCAGTGCTTCGGCCTCCGCGGGCCTGAAAAAGAGAATTCTGAAGTCCGCCCTACCCGACCTAGGTTCCCCAAGGCCCAGCCATGGCCTGGGGAATCAACAGAGCATTCTGTCCAAGACCTCATGGGAAAATCATAGTCTAGGGCAGAGGTCCATAAAATACAGTGTGGGGGCCAAATCTGGCCACTATTTTTGTAAAGTTTTGCTGAAACACACACAAAAAATAGTTACTGGACAGTGGGACTTCCCTGATGGTGCAGGGGACAAGAATCTGCCCACCAGTGCAGGGGACACAGGTTCGATCCCTGTGGAAGATTCCGAATGACACGGAGCAAGGAAGCCTGTGCGCCACAATTAGTGAGCCCACGAGCCACAACCCTGGGCCCGCATGCTGCAACTACCGCGGCCTGCACGCTTCCAGCCTGTGCTTCGCAACTAGAGACAGCCCGCGCCAATGAGACGCCGGCTGCTCACCGCAACTAGAGACAGCCCGCGCAAAGCGACAAAAACCGAGCACGGCCAAAAAGAAGACAGAAGTTTTTTTTAAGTTACTGGACAGTGGCCCCGCCTCCCTTCTGGGCACAGCGCCCCGCGACCCGGGGGGCTCTGCGGGGTGTCGAGGTGGGGACGGGCCCTGACACACCTGGAAGGCAGGCTCGCTGCCTCTGTGCAGCCGGCTTCCTCCTGCTGTGCCACCTGTCTAGTCTATCAGGCTCACTCTTACCCTGAACCTGAAAGCCCCAGACACCAGGGATACAGGAAGGTACTTTCTCCAAAGACGCAAGCACAGCTGAACAGAAAACATAGGCCTTGCACCTGAAGGTCAGCCCTGCCAGTTTCTCTGCTGGGCGCGGCAACAGACTTGACTTCCTCACTTAAAATGGGATAGGGCTAGGAATGTCCCTACCGCAGGGAAGTACCGCGGTCAAGACTGCCTTTGACGAGATATTGGAAGTACTGGTCACAGGTATCTCCTCTTCCCTCCCCGCCATCAAATTAACTTCTCTCATGCTGAGAAGCCCCAGAAGAGCCCACAAACTCCCACAGCCGCAGCTCTCAACCCTGTTTGTACACAGTAACCTCTCGGGAGCTTTTTTAATTAAAAACTGATGGCGGGGCCGATGCCAGAATAATCAAGTCAATCTCTGGGGCCTCAGTCCAAGCGTGTCTTATTCCTATCCTCTAAGATTTCTACTCTATGCAAAGCCTCAGTTTAGACTACTGCCCCAGTCTCGGAGCCCCAGGCTGGAGATCTCCCTGTTGAAGCCCAGACCTGAGCACTGGGGAGGAGAAAGTCTTTGATAAGCTCGAACTCTTATATTCCCTGATCAAAGAATTCCAAGGAGGGACTTCTCTGGTGGTCCAAGTGGTTAAGAATCTGCCTGCCAATGCACGAGACACGGGTTCGATCCTTGGTCTGACGGACCAAGGCGCGGACGTACATACAACAGCAGGCACTCGGCCACCAAGCCAAATGAGACGGGGCCGCGCAGCAGCACGGCTGGGCCCAGAGAGTGTTTTACTGAGTGAAGTCAGACAGAGAAGGAGGAGTACCGCTCGACATCCCTTATATGTGGAATCTAAAAAGAAGCGACACGAAAGAAGTTACTTACAAAACAGAAAGAGACGCACAGAGAACGGACTTACGGGCGCTGCAGGTCACGTGCGCCCGGCTGTATCGGAAATGGGGGCTGGGTAGCTGCAACGTCTGCCGACTCCCACGGTGTGAAGACGGCCATCGGAGCGCGCCGCGAGGCATCACAGCGACGCCACTGAGCCTGCGGCTGGGGACACGCGCGCCCTGCGGGCCTGCGTGGGCCGGGGCAGGCCAGCCCAGCACCCCACCGCCACGCGGCCCGTAAGCTCCTCTGACTCACGTCCCTGCACCGCAAAGGAGCGCTAACGTCTAACTCAGCAGCCTGAGAACAGCCCAAAGCAGCTGCCCAACCACATAAACCTCCTCACGTCTTCTCTGCAACAACCATGTGACTTTTGCGCTCCACGTCATGGTAAACCTGCGTTAACACAAAAGCTGCGCTTAAAATCGCTCACCAGATTCTTCCTTCCGGACTCCTCAAGTCAAGTGGGCCGCTCCCGGGAGCGGCGCGGCGTCCAGCCTGGGGTCTCCCATAGCTGCCTGTGCTCGTCCCACGCCGTCAACGGAAGGCGTGTGATTCTCGTCGACGAAGTAATTTCCTCCGAGGAACTCGGCACAGCTGGGAGGAAAGAACAGCAGTTTGTCATTAGATAATTCTGGATTCAAAGTTTGCCTCTGCCGATTACTGGCTGTGGGAGAGCTACATAAAGCCTCAGTCTGCTCATCTGTACAATGGGGTAAACACGAATCTGCCTCGCCCTTAGCTGGTAGAAGTTTACCCTCAACAACAGGCACACGGTTCTCTCTCGCCTTCCTTTTCCTCTGTAATTTGGTATACACCAAGCATCACCAAGGACGCCTGACAGCCACCAGGAGGGCTGCGGTAAGAATTCTCCCACAGGGCTGGCCAGAGAGAGACTGGCGACTTGGCGATGCCGCCTAAGCCTGAGGGTGCACATGCCATCCGACCCGGGTGTTTCTGATGCGCCTTTGGACATTCCTACGTGTGTGTGAAGTGACAGGGTTTGCGGGAGGAGCCAGGGCAGGGCTTCGGTGGAGGGCATGCGTCTGGAGCCAGGCGGTCTGGGTTTAGCTTCCGACTTCGCCACCCACCCCCTGAGTGACTCAGACCCCCTCCCTGTCCTCTCTGGGCCTCAGCTTCCTCAACAGCCAAACGAGGAAAATAACCAGGACAACTCCACAGGGCTGCCGTGAAAATTAAATGAATGAAAACACTCAATGAACTCAGGGGAACGCCAGTGCTGAACAAGTGTTAGTTTTTAAATTATCATCACCTTCCTAAGTCCGAGCTCACCGTGCTCAGCACATGACAGACCAATAAACCGAGAGACGAGCTGCTGGAACAAGGAACAGTGACTTTATCCGGAAAGCCAGGAGATGAGAAGGTGGCGGACTCAGGTCCCAAAGAACCATCTTGCCTAAGTTAGAATCCAGGCTTCTTTTATGCAAAGAGGGGAGAGAGTAAAGGCAAACATTTCCTGGTCCCAGTCAGCCTCGGAAAGTGACGTGTCCGTTTCTCCCTTCCTGCGGTCACTCACAGGTGGCCCTGGTCAGGATGATTCCAGGGACCTAAACAAAGATATTTTACCTCCATGCTCATTACCTGGCAGACAGAGTTCCCAGAGATGGGCCACTATGTATAACTTAAGCTTACAAGCAATGGCCCTTTAGTGATTAACTTGGAATAGAATACAAAGGTTCTCCCCATTATGATTAACTACCTGTCAAGAGCCTGGAAACAACTGCCTATCAGTAAGAAAAGGAGTGAATGCTACATGCACACATGGGGCCCCAAGGAGCCTTACAGGAGCCAGGCAGCACTGCACCGGTGGGTCTTCACTGGGGGTAATTTTGCTCCCACGAGATGCAATGTCTGGGACATGTGTAGTTGTCCCAGCTTGAGGGTGAGGTGCTCCAGGCATCTAATGGGCAGAGACAAGAGACGCTGCTAAACATCCTACAAGGTGCAGGACAGTGCCCAGAGCACAGACGAACAATCAGGCCCACGATGTCAGCTCTACTGAGGCTAAGAAATCTGCTGTGCCTGTCGTGTGTGAAATGATTTCCAAGACATGGTATAATGACGGAAAATAGGTGTAGAGAAAATGCTTAGGTTAAAAAAAAAAAAAACAGGATATGCATACTTGAGTGAAAAGGCACAGACAAGTTCTGGAAATGGAATAAAGCAGTTGGTAGCAATGACTGTCCCTGAAGAACGGAATGGGGTCACCAGGTTTCAAAATTCCCTTTTCCCTGTCTGTGCTTTGGCAAATGCACAATCACCTCTTCAAAACAACAACACAAAATAAAGAAGAGGCTGGATCCCCTACACCTCAGGGGAGGGATCTAAACCGGGCCTATATTCTGAGTCCCAGACCACAGGGTGGGAAAGGGCTGTGCAATTTAGCACAGCACTAAAGCCTCGCTCCTAAGATGGGGATGGCTAGAACCTGGATGAGCACAAGCTTCAGAACTTACTGGAAAGCTCTACCCCACACTGCCGCCAGTGTTGCTGGCTCCTGGCTCCGGACACCGTGGGGCCGGAGCCTCAGCCCTGGCTGCCACCCCAGGCCCAGGCAGGAAGGAGCCAAAGGTGGTGGCGGTGGCCGACGGGGGCCGTGGCGAGACGTCGCTGCCCGTGGGGAACGGCCAGGGCTCCTTCCCGAGCACTACGCCCCGTCCATTCAACAAGGACACGTCCAGCACGAAGGCGGGCAGCAAGGAGGCGACCAGGAACCCCCGGGACACTGCTGGGCACCAAGACCACGACGGCTGCAGCCCCCGTCCCACTAGAACACCCGCCTCGTGCCCACCTGCCAGGATGCCACGCACCCCACCAGCCACGCAACGTTCTCGCGGAGGGCTTCCCTGAGGCCACACGTCTCTGCGTGGGGTCCCCATGCTGCTCCCTGGAGCTGGGGAAGGGCGCGGAGAGGCGGCACAAGCTTCAGGAGGCCAGCTGGAGTCCGGCACCGGCATGCAGGGCCAGCGTGCCCGCTACCTGGAACGCTCTGCCTTTTCGGGAGAACGACGAGGACACCTGAGAGGCCGCCAAGGCTGCCCTGAGCGCTCTGCAGAAGGCACAGCGGCGGGAGCAAGGCGGCTGCGCCTGCGCCTCGCACCCCTCCCGGCGGGCACACGGCCCCCTGGCAGGACGGCCAGGGCTCAGGTCCTCAGGCACAGACTGCCCTCCGGATCCGGCCCCTCCTCGGCTCTCAAAGGGCGCTTGGGGTCGGGCGTCTCCAGGACCTCGTGTTTGGGGCCTGTGGTCAGGCTCTTGGCACATTCTGGAACTCTCTCCTTTCCCAGCTGGGGCTCTGACCACGAGCTCCCCTCCGGCCAGGTGACGGTGGCGGGGAGGGCAGATGCTGCCCCTCTGGACCCCGAAGCTGGCCTTGGTCCCCAGGACTCAGGAGGGCCCTCGTCATAGCCAGCCCCCAGCTGTGTCCACCCCTGCACGACAGGTCCTCCAGGCCTACGCCTGAAACGCGCAACGGTGTCCGCTACGAGGACAAACGTGGGCCTGGCGGCCTTCCACAGCTCCCAGGCCTGCCCTCCCAGGGCTCCTGAGAAGGCACGGCTGCATCCTCCAGCTTCCAGCTTTCTCCCCCCAGGAACTCGGGCAGCACGATGGGGCCGAGGCCCATCAGGGGACACGGGCCCCAGCCCCGGGCGTGGGGGCTGCACAAGCCCTCTCCCACCTCCTCACGCAGAGGACTTCAGTCTCAGCCCTCAGCCTGGCCACCATCTTTCCAGGGCTGGACGCACAGCGGGCAGAGAAGAACTTCTCTCCAAAAGCATTCCCTGGACCATCTATCTGACTCCTGCTCAGCGTCTCCTCACCTGCAACCCTCCCCCCACCAGTCCTTGCCAGAAACCTGAGATGCAAAGTGACATCAGCTCCAAGTGGCCTTGGGCAAGTCGGGTCTCTCTTCGGACTGTTGCCCCACCTGCGGAAGGGCAGCACTGGCCCATTAAACCGTCATCACGCTCCCCTCTGTCCCTCACCAGCCCCACTTCTGCTGAGAGGTGGAGCCACATGCGGAAGCCAGGCCATCCTGGCCGCCCGGGAGAACAGACTCGATGAACCCCCAGCACAGATTCACTGAACCTCCTGGAAGGTCTGGGGCCAGGGGCCCCAAGTTTTAAACAAGTGCCGTGGGGGACTCTGATGTCCCGTGGATTGGGAGCTGGTGGCTCCTGAGTAAGCCCAGGAATCAGCATTACCTAAGATGAGCTCATGGCAGCAGGTAGCTCCTGCCCGCCCCGGTTCTCTCCCACATCAGCCTCCTCCCTGGCCCAGTGCTTCGGCCTCCGCGGGCCTGAAAAAGAGAATTCTGAAGTCCGCCCTACCCGACCTAGGTTCCCCAAGGCCCAGCCATGGCCTGGGGAATCAACAGAGCATTCTGTCCAAGACCTCATGGGAAAATCATAGTCTAGGGCAGAGGTCCATAAAATACAGTGTGGGGGCCAAATCTGGCCACTATTTTTGTAAAGTTTTGCTGAAACACACACAAAAAATAGTTACTGGACAGTGGGACTTCCCTGATGGTGCAGGGGATAAGAATCTGCCCACCAGTGCAGGGGACACAGGTTCGATCCCTGTGGAAGATTCCGAATGACACGGAGCAAGGAAGCCTGTGCGCCACAATTAGTGAGCCCACGAGCCACAACCCTGGGCCCGCATGCTGCAACTACCGCGGCCTGCACGCTTCCAGCCTGTGCTTCGCAACTAGAGACAGCCCGCGCCAATGAGACGCCGGCTGCTCACCGCAACTAGAGACAGCCCGCGCAAAGCGACAAAAACCGAGCACGGCCAAAAAGAAGACAGAAGTTTTTTTTAAGTTACTGGACAGTGGCCCCGCCTCCCTTCTGGGCACAGCGCCCCGCGACCCGGGGGGCTCTGCGGGGTGTCGAGGTGGGGACGGGCCCTGACACACCTGGAAGGCAGGCTCGCTGCCTCTGTGCAGCCGGCTTCCTCCTGCTGTGCCACCTGTCTAGTCTATCAGGCTCACTCTTACCCTGAACCTGAAAGCCCCAGACACCAGGGATACAGGAAGGTACTTTCTCCAAAGACGCAAGCACAGCTGAACAGAAAACATAGGCCTTGCACCTGAAGGTCAGCCCTGCCAGTTTCTCTGCTGGGCGCGGCAACAGACTTGACTTCCTCACTTAAAATGGGATAGGGCTAGGAATGTCCCTACCGCAGGGAAGTACCGCGGTCAAGACTGCCTTTGACGAGATATTGGAAGTACTGGTCACAGGTATCTCCTCTTCCCTCCCCGCCATCAAATTAACTTCTCTCATGCTGAGAAGCCCCAGAAGAGCCCACAAACTCCCACAGCCGCAGCTCTCAACCCTGTTTGTACACAGTAACCTCTCGGGAGCTTTTTTAATTAAAAACTGATGGCGGGGCCGATGCCAGAATAATCAAGTCAATCTCTGGGGCCTCAGTCCAAGCGTGTCTTATTCCTATCCTCTAAGATTTCTACTCTATGCAAAGCCTCAGTTTAGACTACTGCCCCAGTCTCGGAGCCCCAGGCTGGAGATCTCCCTGTTGAAGCCCAGACCTGAGCACTGGGGAGGAGAAAGTCTTTGATAAGCTCGAACTCTTATATTCCCTGATCAAAGAATTCCAAGGAGGGACTTCTCTGGTGGTCCAAGTGGTTAAGAATCTGCCTGCCAATGCACGAGACACGGGTTCGATCCTTGGTCTGTGAAGATCCCACATGCCTCGAGGCAACTGAGCCCACGTGTGCCGCAACTACTGAGCCCGCGCTCCAGAGCCTGGGATGCTCTGCGAGAGGAGAAGCCACCATAATGAGAAGCCGGCGCATGCCACCAGAGTCGCCCCCGCTCCCCACAACCAGAGGAAGCCCGAGAGCAGCAACGAAAACCCAGCGCAGCCAAACTAAGTAAATAAGTCAGTAATCCTTTAAAAGCAGAATTCCAAAGAGTCATCCTGGCTTCGGAGGTAACTGAGATGTCCACAGGAAGCCCTGGTGTTAAGACTGAAGATGCGCCCATTGTCACTGTATTATGCCTTCACCCTGCTTTACCTTTTAAGACACTTATTGCCACCTGCTACAAATTTAACTTCCTCTCTCTACTAAATGCAAGCACCAGATGAGTAGAAAGCTAGTCTGTCTTGTCAGCCTGGCCCACGGCAGGCATCTGAATGCTGAGTGAGGGAGTGCCTCTCAGAGCCTACCCAGGCTGCAGGCCACAGATACCCTTTCTTTCTTTCTCATCTCCGGAACAATATCCCTCTATCCCCTCTCTCGTCGAGCCCCCTCCCTCTCCGGCCCACCCTCAGGCCCTGAGAACGTTCATGGTGTGTCCTCACTGTGGTCCTGCACACTAGTAGTTCTTGACTAGGAGGACTGTATCCTCCACAGAAGGCCAGGCTGTGTCCAGAGACATGTCTGCTTGTCAAAACTGGGGAAGCGGGATGTGCTACTGGCTTCCAGTGGGTAGAAGGCAGAGATAATGCTAAATATCCTACAATATATAGGACAGCTCTTCCCTGTACCCCATTCCAACGAAAAACTATCTGACCCTAACTATCCAAAGTGCCAAAGCTGAGAAGCCCTGGACAGGCTGACAGATGTCTCCAGATCTCTGTGTTACTAGGAATACTTCTCCCCAGTCCCTGCCACTTCCCATCTTGGATGGCAACCCCACGCGCTCCGTTGGGACAGCTTCATCCGGGAAGACCCTCTGCTCCTGCCCTCCCAGGACCCTGACCAGAAAATTCTGAATATAAGTGTGACCTAGACTTTAAGGTTATTTTACCTCTCGACCTGAAACCCTTTTTCTGGGGCTCCACTTTTTGCTTTTCTTCTTGTGTGGATTTTATTCTCTGTGAAATCTCTGCAGTTATTACACTAATAATAAAGCAATTATCATTTACATATTGCTTACTTGTGTCAAGCACTTTTCGACTGGGTTGATCAAAAGGTTCACTCGAGTTTTTCCATAACATTTTACAGAAAAACCCAAACAAACTTTTTGGCCAACCCAGTACTTAACATTAATAGATCAGTACGATTATCTCCATTTTGCAGCGGCAATATAAGTGTCCTCTCCCCAGATCACACAACAACTGAGTGATGGAAGCAGAAGTCCCAGAGTCCCCCAAGCTACACTGTTAGGAGGCAAACGCACAACCATACGCAGCCACAGGTCCCAGAGACGACGGAAGGCTGCACGCGTGTGCGCGCGCGCTCAGTCCTGTCCCGCTCTTCTGACTCTATGGACGGCAGCCCACCAGGCTCCTCTGTCCATGGGATTTTGCACGGCAATATAAGTGTCCTCTCCCCAGATCACACAACAACCGAGTGATGGAAGCAGAAGTCCCAGGGTCCCCCAAGCTACACTGTTAGGAGGCAAACGCACAACCATACGCAGCCACAGGTCCCAGAGACCACGGAGGGCTGCACGCGTGTGCGCGCGCGCGCTCAGTCCTGTCCCGCTCTTCTGACTCTATGGACGGCAGCCCACCAGGCTCCTCTGTCCATGGGATTTTGCAGGCAAGAGTACTGGAGTGGGGTGTCATTTCCTCCTCCGGGGATCTTCCTGACCCAGGGAGAGAACCTGCGTCTACAGCAGGGGCAGGCGGGCTCGTTGCCGCTGAGCCACCTGGGAAACCACGGCCGGCTCTGCCCTCCCTCCAGATGCACTAACGCAACAACAGACAACAAGCAGCACCTGGGCCAGAAGAGCGCAGCTCTCCCGCTTCCAGGGTGACCGCCCGATCTCAAGCTCCGAGACGAGGGTTCCGCTGGCATTCCCCGCCGTGCTCCCACCTCAGGGCGGGCACAAGGACACACGGGCACCAGCAAGACAGCAAACGCCCAGCGCGCACACGGCTGCGAGAGCCACGCTCCGTCCTGCGTCCTTGGAGGTCACGC
This sequence comes from Cephalophus harveyi, assembly GCA_006410635.1. Lineage (NCBI taxonomy): Eukaryota > Metazoa > Chordata > Mammalia > Artiodactyla > Bovidae > Cephalophus > Cephalophus harveyi. The sequence continues at coordinate 460,730 of SJYT01014278.1, forward strand.
GGTTACCCGCGGCAGCCGTCCCGGCGCGGCCGCGGGGGCTGTCATCACCCGATTTTACCCAGAGCCTGCAGGCCTGCGCAGCGGCGCAGCGTCCTCCCCGCCGGGAGCCTCCCCCCGCGGCCGCAGGGGGAGGCAGCGCGACGGCGCCGTGACACCGCCTCCCGCGCACAGCCGCAGGGCCGCCGGCGCCGGGCAGCCACGGCGGCACCAAGCCTCGGGCGCGCTCACACGCCCGCCCCGCCGCCTCCCGCGGGCGCAGTCGCTTCTTGCTCCCACGACCTCCGCAGACCGCGCGGGGCAACACGCAGGCGGGCCCGAGGCCCGTCCCCGTCCCCACACGGCCGGCGCCGCCGCAGACGCCCGCCTCCCCTCGGCGCGGCGCCGCCCCCCGCGCCGCACAGAGCCCGCCCTCTCCCGCGCCGCCTCCACACGCCCAGGCAAGGCCCCGCGCGCGGCGGCGCCCCGACACGCAAGCCCAGCCAGACGCGCCCACACTCACCCCGTCCTCGCGGGGCGCGTCCGCGCGGCGACCGCAGCAGCCGCACCGCACCCCGCGCGCCGCCGGCGGCCCCTCCGCTCCCCGCGCCTGCGCGCTCCCTGCGAGACCCCCGGGCCCCCGCGGCCGGGCCCCGCCCCGCCACGCCCGGGACACGTCGACCGGCCGCGGCCCCGCCCCCAGGGCGTCCCCGAGCGCTGAGGCCCCGCCCCTAAACAAAGCCACGCGGCGCGCAGGCGCTCACTCGCCGCTCCCACCGGCTCGGGCCTGAGGCCCCGCCCCCTCACGCGCCGGCCGCGGCAGGACGCTCGCGCGATCCGAGCCGCTCTTGGGGGCGTGGCCCCGCCCGAGGCCCCGCCCCTGCGCCAAAGCGCGCCGGTGCCGGCTGTGCTTTGCGCTCCCGGGGGCCGCACCTGTAGCGGGCCTTAGGAGATCACGGAGACGGATTCAGGTGCTGAGGCCCTGCCTTGGTCCCTTCAGCCAGGCCCAGTGTCCCCAGTTCGCTGCCCTCCTGGGCATCCATACCTACACGCTCCCCCCGGGGACTTTCCGTCCCGACACCCTTCCCTCTGCCCCCACGGCTTAAAGGGCCGTAGAGCCGGGCTCACCCGCGGCCTGGAACGCGCGCGCTGGCGCCTGCGCACGGCGAGCTCAGGCTGCTCCTCCCAGAAGCCTCGTGACGTGAGGTTGCGGGATCCCGGCTCACGGTGGCTCCGATCTGTCTCGCCCAGAGTCGAGTGGACCCTGGAGAGGGGCGAAGGGACGGTCCTCCAGGACACGGGTGGAATCTCGTTTGCTACTTGGCTGAACGAACTGCCCCAGAGTCCTTTGCGCGGCGCCTTTCGAGACTCGGACTACACCTCCCAGGAGCCCCTGCGGCCTGTTTCCGCGCCTTGTGATGACGCGACTGCGTGTGGGCCCGGTGGGGACGCGGGCGCCCTCTGGTGGCGGCGCGTGAGGAGACCGCGAGACTGAGACGATGGGAGGTGTTGCGGTTGTGCGTTGTGTGTACGTAATCCACCATTTGTGGTTGTGTACTGCTTCCCTGGTGGCCGAGTGGTGAAGAATCCGCCTGCCAATGCAGGGTCCTGTGGTTGGATCCCTGGGTCGGGAAGATCCCCTGGAGGAGGGTACGGCAGCCCACTCCAGTTCTCTTGCTGGAGAATCCCATGGACAGGAGCCTGCAGGCTACAGTCCACGGGGTCGCAGAGAGTCGAACGCGACTGAGTGACTAAAACAACAGCCTGTGCGGAAGCTTGTTTATGTGCTTACTTTTGAAAGCTAATTGTGAATGTGTGTGCCTCTGCACACCCGTCACGTGTGGCTGCTTTTGGACGATGCAGAGCCGAGTGGCGGCCACAGACGTTGGCCCGCAGAGGTTAAAACACTAACTCTGTACGTCCCAGTTTTTGTGGTTGTGAGTCTGTGTGTCAGGGAGAAGCCACAGATAGTGTGTGCTGTTTCTGGAAGTGTGATCAAGCAGGCCCGCATGATGGAGGGCTAGGCCTCCCCCGCGGCCTCTGCTGCAGCTCCCCTCTGAGGCCCCAGAGAGTAGTTGGTGCACATTTGCTGAGTTCTTTTGCAGCTATGAACCCCTCCCCCACCAAATGGACAAACTGCCAATACTTGATGAGGATGAACACATAGCCCCAGGGCTCCTGCAACCTAAGACCAAGACCAAGTGACCAAGTGAAGTCGCTCAGTCGTGTCCGACTCTTGGTGACCCCATGGACTGTAGCCTCCCAGGCTTCTCCATCCATGGGACTTTCCAGGCAAGAGTACTGGAGTGGGACCCCGCGGCCGGGCCCCGCCCCGCCACGCCCGGGACACGTCGACCGGCCGCGGCCCCGCCCCCAGGGCGTCCCCGAGCGCTGAGGCCCCGCCCCTAAACAAAGCCACGCGGCGCGCAGGCGCTCACTCGCCGCTCCCACCGGCTCGGGCCTGAGGCCCCGCCCCCTCACGCGCCGGCCGCGGCAGGACGCTCGCGCGATCCGAGCCGCTCTTGGGGGCGTGGCCCCGCCCGAGGCCCCGCCCCTGCGCCAAAGCGCGCCGGTGCCGGCTGTGCTTTGCGCTCCCGGGGGCCGCACCTGTAGCGGGCCTTAGGAGATCACGGAGACGGATTCAGGTGCTGAGGCCCTGCCTTGGTCCCTTCAGCCAGGCCCAGTGTCCCCAGTTCGCTGCCCTCCTGGGCATCCATACCTACACGCTCCCGCCCGGGGACTTTCCGTCCCGACACCCTTCCCTCTGCCCCCACGGCTTAAAGGGCCGTAGAGCCGGGCTCACCCGCGGCCTGGAACGCGCGCGCTGGCGCCTGCGCACGGCGAGCTCAGGCTGCTCCTCCCAGAAGCCTCGTGACGTGAGGTTGCGGGATCCCGGCTCACGGTGGCTCCGATCTGTCTCGCCCAGAGTCGAGTGGACCCTGGAGAGGGGCGAAGGGACGGTCCTCCAGGACACGGGTGGAATCTCGTTTGCTACTTGGCTGAACGAACTGCCCCAGAGTCCTTTGCGCGGCGCCTTTCGAGACTTAGACGGATTCAGGTGCTGAGGCCCTGCCTTGGTCCCTTCAGCCAGGCCCAGTGTCCCCAGTTCGCTGCCCTCCTGGGCATCCATACCTACACGCTCCCCCCGGGGACTTTCCGTCCCGACACCCTTCCCTCTGCCCCCACGGCTTAAAGGGCCGTAGAGCCGGGCTCACCCGCGGCCTGGAACGCGCGCGCTGGCGCCTGCGCACGGCGAGCTCAGGCTGCTCCTCCCAGAAGCCTCGTGACGTGAGGTTGCGGGATCCCGGCTCACGGTGGCTCCGATCTGTCTCGCCCAGAGTCGAGTGGACCCTGGAGAGGGGCGAAGGGACGGTCCTCCAGGACACGGGTGGAATCTCGTTTGCTACTTGGCTGAACGAACTGCCCCAGAGTCCTTTGCGCGGCGCCTTTCGAGACTTGGACTACACCTCCCAGGAGCCCCTGCGGCCTGTTTCCGCGCCTTGTAATGACGCGACTGCGTGTGGGCCCGGTGGGGACGCGGGCGCCCTCTGGTGGCGGCGCGTGAGGAGACCGCGAGACTGAGACGATGGGAGGTGTTGCGGTTGTGCGTTGTGTGTACGTAATCCACCATTTGTGGTTGTGTACTGCTTCCCTGGTGGCCGAGTGGTGAAGAATCCGCCTGCCAATGCAGGGTCCTGTGGTTGGATCCCTGGGTCGGGAAGATCCCCTGGAGGAGGGTACGGCAGCCCACTCCAGTACTCTTGCTGGAGAATCCCATGGACAGGAGCCTGCAGGCTACAGTCCACGGGGTCGCAGAGAGTCGAACGCGACTGAGTGACTAAAACAACAGCCTGTGCGGAAGCTTGTTTATGTGCTTACTTTTGAAAGCTAATTGTGAATGTGTGTGCCTCTGCACACCCGTCACGTGTGGCTGCTTTTGGACGATGCAGAGCCGAGTGGCGGCCACAGACGTTGGCCCGCAGAGGTTAAAACACTAACTCTGTACGTCCCAGTTTTTGTGGTTGTGAGTCTGTGTGTCAGGGAGAAGCCACAGATAGTGTGTGCTGTTTCTGGAAGTGTGATCAAGCAGGCCCGCATGATGGAGGGCTAGGCCTCCCCCGCGGCCTCTGCTGCAGCTCCCCTCTGAGGCCCCAGAGAGTAGTTGGTGCACATTTGCTGAGTTCTTTTGCAGCTATGAACCCCTCCCCCACCAAATGGACAAACTGCCAATACTTGATGAGGATGAACACATAGCCCCAGGGCTCCTGCAACCTAAGACCAAGACCAAGTGACCAAGTGAAGTCGCTCAGTCGTGTCCGACTCTTGGTGACCCCATGGACTGTAGCCTCCCAGGCTTCTCCATCCATGGGACTTTCCAGGCAAGAGTACTGGAGTGGGGTGCCATTTCCTTCTCCAGAGGACCTTCCCGACCCAGGGATCGAACCTGGGTTTCCTGCACTGTAGCCAGACGGGCCACAAGGGAAGCCCTGCAACCTGAGGCCTGACAGTGTTGACCCGCGTGACACGACCCTGCTGTGTCACCGTCAGCCAATCAGAGAACGTGCACAAGCTGATCCTCAGGATCCCCCCCAAGCACACACGCTAGTGCTTCAGAAGTGCTTCCCCGAGCTCCAGAGAGTGGGCTCGGGAGTGCTGTGTGGCGCACGGGCTTTGTTGCCCCGGGGCATGTGGAATCTTCCCCCCATCAAGGATCCAGCCTGTGTTCCCTGCACTGCCAGGCCCATTCTTATCCACTAGACTACCTGGAAGCCTTTTATTTATTAACGAATCAGAATTCACATGAATTTTTAAATACTGGGTGTTTTTTTTTTTCTTGTTCTGTGTGTTTGAAATATCATGTAACTTTGTGAAGCAGCAGTAGTTAATAAGGAACATGGTTTTCTTTGTGTATGCATGTGTGGTGGGTGTGTGTATGTATTACATTAAAACTTCATTTCTGGCACTGAACTTTTAATTTTATATGACTTCCACCTAGTATGAAACAGTATGCTTGGAACACAGTTATTTTCAATGAAGTATGTAACTGGACCGTAAGATTAAAGTTTGCTTCCTATGAGCATGCTCAAACACAAGACCATCAGGATATTCAGCATTTACATCCAATCCAGAAACATGAGGCCATCATTCCTACGGGAATAGGGCTTGAGGAAGCCCAGCCATCTTCTCTAGGTAAATTTTATCAAAGGCTTCACTTGGGGCCACTGTGAACAGACTTTTCCAGTCTCCGTGATTCCTGACAAATACAAAACAGTAAGTCCAGATCTACCATACAATTGCACTCATCTCACACACTAGTAAAGTGATGCTCAAAATTCTCCAAGCCAGGATTCAGCAATATGTGAATTGTGAACTTCCAGATGTTCAAGCTGGTTTTAGAAAAGGCAGAGGAACCAGAGATCAAATTGCCAACATCCACTGGATCATCGAAAAAGCAGGAGAGTTCCAGAAAAACATCTGCTTTATTGACTATGCCAAAGCCTTTGACTATGTGGATCACAACAAACTGGAAAATTCTGAAAGAGATGGGGATACCAGATCACCTGACCTGCCTCTTGAGAAATCTGTATGCAGGTCAAAAAGCAACAGTTAGAACTGGACATGGAACAACAGACTGGTTCCAAATAGGAAAAGGAGTACGTCAAAGCTGTATATTGTCATCCTGCTTATTTAACTTATATGCAGAGTACATCATGAGAAACGCTGGGCTGGATGAAGCACAAGCTGGAATCAAGATTGCCGGGAGAAATATCAATAACCTCAGATATGCATGGTCGCAAAGAGTCGGACATGACTGAGCGACTGAACTGAACTGAAAATCACTGCAGATGGTGATTGCAGCCATGAAATTAAAAGACACTTACTCTTTGGAAGGAAAGTTATGACCAACCTGGACAGCATATTAAAAAGCAGAGATGTTACTTTACCAACAAAGGTCTGACTAGTCAAGGCTATGGTTTTTCCAGTAGTCATGTGAGAGTTGGACTACAAAGAAAGCTGAGCAGTGAAGAATTGATGCTTTTGAACTGAAGTGTTGGAGAAACTCTTGAGAGTCCCCTGGACTGCAAGGGGATCCAGCCGCTTAAATGCCCATTGTTAAGTGCCCTTTGCCATGGAGACGGCAATGGCACCCCACTCCAGTACTCTTGCCTGGAAAAGCCCATGGACGGAGGAGCCTGGTAGGCTGCAGTCCATGGGGTCGCTAAGAGTCGGACACGACTGAGCGACTTCACTTTGACTTTTCACTTTCATGCATTGGAGAAGGAAATGGCAAGCCACTCCAGTGTTCTTGCCTGGAGAATCCCAGGGATGGGGGAGCCTGGTGGGCTGCCGTCTATGGGGTCGCACAGAGTCGGACACGACTGAAGCAACTTAGCAGCAGCAGCAGCCACGGAGACAGCAGGGATTGAACAGGGGGAATGGATGTTTTGAGCGAGGGGTCTCGGAAAGTGGACCCGTGTTTCTCAGCCTCAGCATCATCGGCATTTGTGTCTGGAGGCCGTCCTGTACACTGCAGAGCAACTTCCCTGGCCTCCACCTACCTCAAATTGCTGTATAAGAGTGTTTGCTCCGCATTTAAGGAACAGACTGGAAAATATAGGTCCTTAGACCCAAACTAAAGGAAAAAAGTGTTAGTTGCTCAGTCGAGTCTGATTCTTTGCGACCCCATGGACTGTAGCCCACCAGGCTCCTCTGCCCGTGGGATTCTCCAGGCCAGAATACTGGAGTGTGTAGCCGTTCCCTTCTCCATAGGCTCAAATGAAAAACAAAACAAAACCTCTGGTGCTCTAGGGCAACGTTGGCAGATGTGTGTACAATTGCAGGTTTTAAAGTATTTTTTAATTGCCCTTTTATTTTTTTAAATAACTGTTTTCTGGTTGCGCTGGGTCTTCTTCGCTGCACGAGGGCTTTCTCTCGTCGTGATGCGCAGGGGCTCCGCTCCTGTGGCCCACGGGCTTCTCACTGCGATGGCTGTCTTGTTCCCAAGCGCAGGTTCAGGGCGAGCGGGCCTTACTAGCTGCAGGACGCTGGGTCTGGAGCTTGGGCTCAGTCGGTGTGGTGCACCAGCTTAGTTACCCCACAGCGTGTGGAATTTCTCCGGACCAGGGATGGAAACCATGTCCCTAGCATTGGCAGGCGGATTCTCATCCACTGCGCGCCAGGGAAGCCCTTCCTTGCCCGTTTTAACCAACTTCTTGATGAACGAAACAACTGGTCCGCATCCAGGTGGTTAGACATCTTATGCACTATTAACATCCCAATTGTATAGCGAGTAAAAGGCGGCAGTGAGAACAATCACCTCCGCAGCGCTGCGGTGCTGGGCTGTGGGAAGGAGCCGACTTCTGTATTCTCCACTTACAAAGCCGGCAGCACGGTAGCATCTTCTTCAAGCTAGAATTACGTGATAGATCGGGTTCTTAGCTTCTCTGGAGGCTCAGATGGTAAAGAATCAGCCTGCAATGCAGAAACCTGGGTTCGATCCCTGGGTCAGGAAGATCTCCTCGAGAAAGGAAATGGCAACCCACTCCAGTATCCTTGCCTGGAAATCCCATGGACAAAGGAGCCTGGGGGGCTACAGTCCATGGGGTCACAAAGAGTCGGACGCGACTGAGCGACTTCCGCTGCCACCCCACACAGCTAGGTCTCGATGGAAGAAGCAGGCATTCGGCACATGTACCTTTTATTACAGAACACTGGGGAAGGGTTGAAAAAGGCTGAAGGGGGGCTGCGGAGGAAACCGCTGCAGACGTTCACTCAGCTTCTCCCAGCGCCTCTGCTCACAGAGACCTGCTGGCCCTGCCTCTGGGCGGACAGGTGCCATCCCTCCAAGGACTCGACTCGCTACCCTCCGAATCGGCAGTCTAGGACACGGAGGTTTCCCCAGAGGCCAGGCCGACCAGCTGGGAGAGGAGGACTCGTGAGGGTTGAGCTGAGATGGAGAAGGGCGGTTAGAAGGCGCAGCAGGGGTTGTTCCTAAGGATGGGAAGAAAGGAGAGGGAAATGTACGTGAGCATCCGCTTACATCCTGAACGGCTCTCTGCTCGGTGGACCCTGCTCACCTTGCCCTCCAACCCACCGGGCACGCTTCCCTAAACCTCAGCCGGCTGCTCCTCGCCATCTCACCATGCGCATGTCCTCTCTTCAGAGAGAGGTTCTTCTGAACACTCAGGGGGAAAAGCCACCCCCTCCAGTTCCTGTCTGTCAGCACCTTCGAGGAAGCTCAGGTGATGTGTTCCCTGCCCTCCCACTAGGGGCGTGCCTCGAGAGCACAGGACAGCCCCTGCTGCCCCCCAGCCAGGCACACTGGGCTCACCTAGGGCTGCTGCAGGGGGTGAATACATAAGGCTTGCTCTGGGCTTGGGGGATAGGTCGAGCATCTCATTGCTCCCAAAGGGGCTCACAGTCTGCTGCAAGAGGGTCTGAAAACTACAGCCCCAGGGGGTGACTCCAGCTCCCACCTGTTTTTACTTATTATAGGTTTTAAAAATCGAGGTAAAATTCACATGACGTAAAATTCACCATTTAACCGTTTTTTAGCGAATCCAGAATTCATCATAGTGCAGTTACTTGATAAAAATGTGCTGACTGCCTTTCTCAATAAGTTAATCATAGAATTATCATACGATCCAGACTTGCTACACCTAGGTGTGTACCCCCGAGGAACTGGAAACAGGTGTTCAAGGAAAAATTTTGTGTGTGGCAGTGTTCTTAGCATCATACCAATAGCCAAAAGGTGGAGACGGCTCAAGTGTCCTTCAACTGAAGAGTGAATAAACAGGCACATATCCGTGCAAAGGAATACTATTTGGTCATGAAAAATAACGAAGTCCTGATACACGCTATAGCCTGGATGGCCTTAGAAAACATTACGCTAAGTGAATGAAGCCAGACACAAAAAGCCACATAGTATATGAGTCCACATATACGAAATGTGCAGAGTGGGTACATCCAGAGCTGGAGAGAGAGGCGATTAGTGGTGCCAGGGGCTGGGAGGAGACACTGCTCATCTCCTTTAGGGATGATGAGAAGCTTTTGGAGCTAAATGGCCGTGAAGGCTGCACACCCTTGTGAGTGCGTGAAGCGTCCCTCGCAGTCACTTTTGCATTCTGTGTATTCTGCCACAACTTCAAACAAAAATCCCACAGGACCTTTGAGGGAATTCATAAATGAATTCTTTCTGCTCTCCACGTCCTCATCGTTGGTAAGCTGTGGCTTGAGATTAGGGAGATGAACTTGAAACTTTCCATTCACCTCTGTGATTCTACAGTTGGCATTTCCAAACCCTCCTGGAGAATTCGAACCAAGCCCCCACCCCCACCCAGCAGCGGACAAACCCTCTTCCCCATGGGACATACCTGTTGTCCACCTCCGGGTTACAGTAATGGCAGTAACACTGGGGAGGTTGAAGAAGCGGGGGAACCCGAAGCAGAGAGAAACGGTGTTGGAGAGACAATTCTGCCACTGTCCCTCTATCCCTCCCCAGGCTTCCTTTCTTCTTTCCTGCCTGCCTCCCTTCCCCCCTCCCCCGGGGGGGAGTGACATCCTTGATCTGGCTGATCTATCCAGCCTTCCCTCTTACTGCCCCATCCTCCAGCCAGTTCACCCCATCCCAGTAAATGACACGTGCTCTAACCTGGGGGTTTCTCAGCCTCAGCACCCCTGGCACTTTGACCCAGGTCAGCCTTAGNCCTGCCTGCCTCCCTTCCCCCCTCCCCCGGGGAGGGAGTGACATCCTTGATCTGGCTGATCTATCCAGCCTTCCCTCTTACTGCCCCATCCTCCAGCCAGTTCACCCCATCCCAGTAAATGACACGTGCTCTAACCTGGGGGTTTCTCAGCCTCAGCACCCCTGGCACTTTGACCCAGGTCAGCCTTAGTTGTGGCACCATCCTACGGAAGCCACGCACCTCACCTCTACCCACCAGATGCCAGTGGCACCTCCTCCCCCAGACGTGACAACCAGAAATGTCTCCAGGCGCTGCTGAGTGTCCCCTGGGCGGCAAGGTCACCCCCATCAAAGAACCACTCATCTAAGCAAGGGCGCGAGGCTGGGGCTCATCTCCTCGCCCCTTCCGTATCCCTCGTCTCTCAGCCCAAATCCCTTAGCGCTGCGCCTTCTACAAGTGCGGCAGGGCGCTCCCCATCTTCACTGCCGTCCCGACACCCTGCCCACGCCTTGGGTACCCGGCTCCTCCTCCCCTTCCTCTGCGCTCCCCCCACCCCCTCCTCCCTCCATCTGTTCACCCCCTCCTCCCCCACAAGGTGCCCAGCTCCTCCCTCCCGTCCTCCGTGCTCCCACTCTCTCCTCCTCCCTCTCCACCTTTAGGGACCCGGCTCTTCCTACCCAGTCTCCTTTATTGTAGGACACGAACAGGAAGGTGGCCATCATGTAGGCGCATCTCAGCCCGTTCCAGGCCGTTTTCTTCTTCAGCGGCTTCTTGGGGGTGGTGGCCGTTGGGAGGAACTTCACTGGGGAGATCCAAGTGGACACGACCAACGTGAAGGCCTGCCGCCCCTGTGTGGACACCCTGCCTTTCCCACAACTCTGTCCAGACAGATCTCCCTCTGAACCCCACACCCTCAATCCACCTGCTTCTGGGCTTGAAATGTGGTCCATTGCTACTGGGTGCCCCCATCTCCCCTCTCCATCTGCAAGGCACGAGTCTCACATCTCCTTCTGACTGCCATTGCACCAGCCTTCTACTCCACACTCCTCTCTCCCAGACCAGCTCCCACTGGAGCCCACAGGGATCTAACACCAGATCTGACCCTGTGACCTCCTCATTCCAGACCCCATCTGGGGCACAAACCCAGTTTTACTTGCTCAATATTGTTTCCCTCTTCTTTTCACATTTTAAATTTTAAAGAAAGTGTTACATTACATTTTAACATTACATACAAAAAACCCCTAATACTGATAGATTTTTTTAAAAAGGAGACGGCACTTGAAAATTCCCAGAGTGGAGGAACCCTTGTGAGTCATGAATGTTAAATTAAATCTAGTTTCTTTCAGGAACATAAGCAAAATTTAAGTCATTTCTTTTAAATGTCTCTGATAATCACGAGAGGAACTTAAGTCATCTTCCCCCAAATGGTTGAAGATAGTCCCCTTTGAACCAACCATTGTGCCCTCAGGAAACCCCACTGTAATAACCATCATTTTAAAATATAAACAATTGCCTCAATTTCACGTTATAAGCCACCCTGTGAGGAACACCCTACCCCTGCATCTCATATCGGTTTTGAATTTGAAAGCTCCCAGTTTAAGAATTATTCTCCCTTGCACGATAAAGTCTCCCTTGGTACTATTTTACTGATCTTGCGGTTCGAGCTTTGCTATTTCTGCATTTTTGACACGTATAACTCACCTCACGGAACAGGCCCTCCAGTCAAAAACCAGAACATTACCAGTGCAAAGGGGAAAATGAAAAGAAAAACAAAAAAAAGCTCCTTAACTGAAGTTTCAGGAGGGCACCCCTCCTCCCCTTCCTTAGAGAATTTGCTCTGCAGCTGTAATTCCTTTCTCTTTCCCTCCGTTGTTGTTGTTCAGCTGCTAAGCTGGGTCCGACTCTTTGTGACCCCATGGTCTGCAGCACGCCAGGCTTCCTCGTCCTTCACTGTCTCCCAGAGTTTGCTCAAACTCTTGTCCATTGAGTCAGTGATGCCATCCGACCATCTCATCCTCGGCCGCCCCCTTCTCCTGCCCTCAATCTTTCCCAGCATCAAGGTCTTTTCCAATGAGTCTTCACATCAGGTGGCCAAAGTACTGGAGCTTCAGCTTCAGCTTCAGCTTCAGCGTCAGTCCTTCCGATGAATATTCAGGGCTGAAATCCTTTAGGATTTACTCATTTGATCTCCCTGCTGTCCAAGGGACTCTCAAGATCTTCTCCAGCACGATTTGAAGGCATCAATTATTCAGCATCGTTAGCTGTCCCTTTGAAATGTATGCAAATCGTTTTTTTTTTTTTTAATTTGCTTATTTATTTGGCAGTGCTGGGATCCATTTCAACGTCCTTCTTCACCTCTAGGATCCGTTTTAGACCTCAGTGATCAACAGAAGAAGCGATTGAGAAAAATCAAGACGTTTCCCAGTCATACCTCAGTGTGCTCGGTGTCCTTGGTGCCAGGGGGCAGTACAGGGGGTAGGGGTGGTCTGAAGGCTTTGGCTGCCCCTCAGAAGACATCCTCTCAGTTCTGAAACCCGGACCTTGGCCACCTGAAACTGGGTCTCCTTAAGGCTTTGTCTTAACACAGACCGAGGGAGCTCGCAGGAGTGTCGAGGGAAAGGCATGATGCCATGCACCCACCTTCTTCCTTGCAGCCGCTTGATTCTTCTGAAAAGAGGAAGAGAAAGAGGCAAAGAAGGAAGGGAAGGAAGGAAGAGGAGGGGGGAAAGGAAGAAAAGAAATCATCAACAAATTCTGAAATGGATAGAGACCAGACCGTGAAGAGCGATTCTGGGCCCCAGGTCAGGAGAGGCGAGAATGCGTCCAGCCCCCGCAGTTGCAGGCACTGCGTGGCCTCGTGGCCTGCCCACCTGCTGTTCCCTCTGCCAGCAACACCCTTCACCCACGTGTGCTCGGGACGGCCTCCCTCACCTCCTCCGAGTCTTCGCTCAAAGTCACTTTCCCTAATCACCTTTTAAAAGCGTATCCCTCTGTCCTGCCCTGCCTTCCCGTCTCCCCTCCTCTGCGATCTTCACAGGGCTTAGCATCCAACAGACTTCTAACCCACTATTTCTCTGTTTATTTGTGTTCTTTCTGTTCTCATCAGTTCTATCTGAACACAGATTTCTGACCTGTTCCTTACTGTATCTCTAACATCCAGAACAGGATTGAACACAGAGAGGCTAATATTAATTAGCATTTGTTGTTGGATGAATGAAAAAAAAAAAAAGACACTTATCATGTTCAGATGATGATGATAAAGAGTGTAACATTTCAATCAAAAATTGAAAAAGAAATTTAAAAAAACCCCAAGAGTGTAAGGTTTGATGCTGTTTAAAGACTCTTCCAACATTAAAAAAGAAAAGCTGAGAAGTCTATATTCTTGTGTCCAGGAGCAAAAGCTAACGGTGGGGCCAATTAACATGGCCACTACTTACCGTTCAGCACCTGGAGGCTCAGCAAACCTGCAGAGACAAGGTAGACATGGCATTGCCAAAGGCCGCGTGCTAAGCGCCCTTAGACCAACAACGTGCAGCTAACTCGCCCCGAGCGGCCTCGCACGTCTTCTCATCGGTTCCCCCTCAGGACGCTCATACTGCCCTAAAACTATCTGTCTGTCCCCGCGTCAGTCTGCGTGGGGTTTATCTAGAGGTGCAAGCCCGTGAGGTTCTTCTTTGGCTTCCCACCGCCCCGCGTGGTCCTATCCCACACGGAGAGTTAAACAGAATATTCCTCCCGGGCTTCCGTGGTGGCTCGGTGGTAAAGAATCCACCTGCCAGCGCGGGAGAGACCCAGGCTTGACCCCCGGTCCAGGAAGATCCCGCAGGCCTGGGAGCAACTAAGCGCCCCCACTGCTGAGCCTGTGTTCTGGAGCCCAGGAACCACAGCTCTGAGCCACACCCTGGAGTTTCCGCTCCACGACACCAGAAGACCACCGCAAGGAGAAGCCCGAGACCACCTCTAGAGCATAGCCCACACTCCCCTCAACTAGAGAAAGCCACACACAACCACGAAGACCCAGCACAGCTAAAAACAAATCTTTTTAAAGAAAAGACTTTTCTTTTCCCAAACAAACTTCCCATGCCAAAATCTCAGGGCATGCATGGAGTGAGATTATTTACCTAGGATCTCTGATGTCATCCATCCAGAAGAAAATGTGGTCCGGGAGGCAGGGCGGTGTTCAGGGTTGCAGACCAAGTCCAGAGTGTTGAGTCCAAGGGCCCGCGAGAGATGAGACCATAGAAGGAAAAATAAAAGTCATAAGATCAGGAGGTGGGGAGACGGGCAGCAGACGAGAACAGAGCCCAGGCAGGCGGTGCTGAGTCGTGAAGGGGAGAGGGCTGGAGGCCCCACCGTGTGGGTTAGAGCGGAAATCTAGTGGCTGAAGGGGCTTCCCTGGTGGCTGAGTTGTAGAGTCCGCCTGCCAATGCAGGAGACACGGGTTCTGTCCCTGGGTCAGGAAGACCCCCTGGGGAAGTGAATTGCAACCCACTCCACTGTTCTTGCCTGGAGGATCCCATGGACAGAGGGGCCTGGCGGGCTACAGTCCATGGGGTCACAAAGAGTCGGACATGACTGAGCGACTGAGCAACTAGTGGCTTGAAGAGCTGGCGCTGGATCAGAGGCGGGCTGGGAAGGCAGCCGCCACGCCTGCTCCGCATATTTGCCATCACCATGCTGTAGGCCCCTGACACCCTTCAGGGGAATAATGCCTACCTGGTGGGGAATGCAACGAATTACATTAAGCGTGCCCAGCGCCCAGGAACCCCGGAACTAGTTTTCCTTACTGTCATCACCGTCGTCATAAGAACGTGCCCGTGTCCCTGATTTGACCGGGGGCTTGGTTCTCCTAAGACACCCCACCTTTGAGAAAGTGAAACTCATACAGCCATTTTTTCCAGTACCCGGATTAATAAAAAACAGAAAGATTCTCTGATCAGTGGGGCCGTGGTTGGGAAGGGACCCCCTCGCAGAGATAAGAAGGGGAACAAGACAGACGCGGGGACGATGTGGAAAAAGAAACTCACGTTTCAGGACTGTCGAGGTGCGGGCGACGGGGAGGAGACATTCCAGTGGGAGCCGTTGGGCATCAACAGAAAAGGGAGAGGATGAGAAGGTGTGACTGGCTTCTTCCCGGCTCATCCCACCCTGCTGGTCCTCCAGAGAGACCCACCCGTCACGGTGGGATGAGGGTGCCCCCAGATCTCATGGGGTGGCCAGGGGCCAGGGTGGGGACTCTGCCTGCTTCCTCTACACTTGCTTGCCTCCTTTGCAGCCCTGATTATCCAGGTTGACAGACTCCCCAGACACGCATTTTCCATGAGCATTGGTCCCCCAGAGATGAAGAAGGTCCTCAGAAGAAGATCCCCCAACCCACTTTTATCTCCTTCCTCTCCTGAGAGGTCAGGAGGGAGGAAGCTTGACCAAAGAGGAAGCTGTGGCTTTGAGCTCCTCCTCATTCAACTGTCCTCTCCACAAATCCACACAGCTCAGTGTGTTCTTGCACTCTGGGGCTGTGGTCCTTGGCTTCTGCTAAAATCTGGAGGCCTCGATGGCCGTGCACTCACACACCCAGTCACACACACAGCCTCAGACCCACCCCTGCCTCCCACAAATTCCGGGGATTATCCGTGCGGTCTCGGGGGCCTTGTGGACCCCGGCGGGTCAGTCTGAGCCCCCTTCAGAGTCACGAGTGATAGGTGGAGACCCTGTTGGCAGAGGGTCGCTCCCAACCCGGGCCCCCAGGAGAGAGCCATCCAAAGAGTCCCTTCTCTTTCTTGTTTACTTTTTTGTCTCAGTGGCTGAAAACACCCGAATTACCACAGAAAAGAAAGAAGAACTCACTTTTTACTGGAAGGTGCAGCAGGACCAGAAATCAGGGGGTCAACATGGAAAAAAGTGAGCAAGAGAGTAGAATCGCATACACCCCCAGCACGCTCCTGTATTCACTCACTAAACGCTCTGCAAGTTATTTTTAAGCTTTTATTGTGCACTGATTGTAGACTCACAAAAACACTGCAAAAATAGTACCAGAGGGGGTTGCCCTTTCCTCCCCTAGGGGATCTTCCCGACCCGGGGACTGAGCCTGCCTCTCCTGCACTGGCAGGCAGGTTCTTTACCACTGAGCCACCGGGGAAGCCCCAGTTTGGGGAGCCAGGCCTTAAAACCAGGGTTCCGTCTGGCACAGAGTGCCATGGGGAGGACTCAGTGGCATCACAGAGGCAGAGGCCCCAGTGTCGGCTCTCCTTCAGCCCTCCCCATTACCAAAAGCTACGGCCATCAGCCATGGAAGGGGCCTCTCTGTCGCTTCAGGCCTAGTAGTAGAGCCCGTGTGTGTTAGACATGCTTCTAGGTTAGGAGTGTGAGCGCTGGACAAGACTCTGCCCTGGAGGTGCAAAAGAGATGGGAGAGGTGCTTCGCCAGCTCCCCTGAACTGGGGGGCATACGCCTGTCTTCCTTAGAATGTGTGCCCTGCTCTCTCACGAGCATGGCCCCCTTTCTCTCCAAGAACCACCAAACTCCTCCTTCTGGAAGGTAGGCCCTTTCTCATGGGAGCAATTTACACACCAAACGAGAGCCACAGCGCTGAGACCCAGGGCTGTGCCGGAGCTGGCTTGCAAGAGATGGTTGTTAACTTTGCAAAACTTTCGCAAGCTGCTGTCAAGCCTAATTAGTGGCTTCAGATCAGCTCGGAGCTAAAGCATTTACACCGCAGAAATTGGCAGTGGTTGCAAACCACGGCTCCCCTCCCCACCGTCTCCCCACAGAAATGGTTGTGAAATGTTACAAGCACAGCCCGACTGCAGCCCATTTGTAACAGTTGTGCTTTTGACCTCAGGACAATATCTAAATGCCAGGGCCCACACCAACACTCCCCCCACTGTCTTTTTCCTCTGCAGCTTGTTCTATTTTATTTTTGGCTGCCCTGTGGGACATACAGGATCTTGGTTCCCCAAGCGAGCCTGAAACCCAGTAGAGTCCTAACCCCTGGACCACCAGGGAATTCCCCACCCCTGAATTTTTAATGAGGAAATCCCACAGACAGAGGAGCCTGGTGGGCTGCAGTCCACAAGGGCTCACCAAAGAGTCAGATACGACTGAGCAGCTGAATCCCAGAACGGGATCTGGGATCCCGTTCTTACGGGAACGTCATCTGAAGGACGCAGACTCGGGACTGAAAAAGCACTTACTTTCTTCCTCTGTCCTGTCTGGAGGCGAGGGTGCAGGCAGCCAGGTTCCAACAGAGGTGCAGAAGGAAGACAGAGATCAGCGTTAAGACACCGTGAAATAAGGACACCGCAAAACGAGACTCCCTGACCAGTCAGAGGAGACGGGGCAGAAGCGGACAGGGGGCGGGTGGGGGCGCGGTCGTTGCCCCTCTCTCTCACAAGGACCGGCGGAGCCGCTAGTGTGTGCAAGGGGTGAGGGCTACACGGAAAGCGAGAGGACAAGGGTCTTACTCTCGGGGAGCACGAGCAAGCGGAGGCAGAGAGGCGGCCTCGAGAGTCAGAAACCCATCGGGGGAGGGCTGGGGTTTCTGGGTGCGGCCGGAACCTGCTGACCTTGTGGGGGTGCCAGGGAAGGCGTCTTGGAGGAACTGTCACTGAGCCTCACACCTGAAAGATGAGGAGGGGTCAGCCAGGTGAAGACCTTTGGAGGGGAGAGACAGAGGCGCATTCCCGGAGGTGGGACAGTCCTGGGTGGGAAGGAGTCTGGAGCTTCGGAAGGATGGAGAGACCTGCTGAGGGGACACGGCAGGCGAAGATGACCAGCGGACAAGAACTATTAAGCGTGCCCAGCGCCCAGGAACCCCGGAACTAGTTTTCCTTACTGTCATCACCGTCGTCATAAGAACGTGCCCGTGTCCCTGATTTGACCGGGGGCTTGGTTCTCCTAAGACACCCCACCTTTGAGAAAGTGAAACTCATACAGCCATTTTTTCCAGTACCCGGATTAATAAAAAACAGAAAGATTCTCTGATCAGTGGGGCCGTGGTTGGGAAGGGACCCCCTCGCAGAGATAAGAAGGGGAACAAGACAGACGCGGGGACGATGTGGAAAAAGAAACTCACGTTTCAGGACTGTCGAGGTGCGGGCGACGGGGAGGAGACATTCCAGTGGGAGCCGTTGGGCATCAACAGAAAAGGGAGAGGATGAGAAGGTGTGACTGGCTTCTTCCCGGCTCATCCCACCCTGCTGGTCCTCCAGAGAGACCCACCCGTCACGGTGGGATGAGGGTGCCCCCAGATCTCATGGGGTGGCCAGGGGCCAGGGTGGGGACTCTGCCTGCTTCCTCTACACTTGCTTGCCTCCTTTGCAGCCCTGATTATCCAGGTTGACAGACTCCCCAGACACGCATTTTCCATGAGCATTGGTCCCCCAGAGATGAAGAAGGTCCTCAGAAGAAGATCCCCCAACCCACTTTTATCTCCTTCCTCTCCTGAGAGGTCAGGAGGGAGGAAGCTTGACCAAAGAGGAAGCTGTGGCTTTGAGCTCCTCCTCATTCAACTGTCCTCTCCACAAATCCACACAGCTCAGTGTGTTCTTGCACTCTGGGGCTGTGGTCCTTGGCTTCTGCTAAAATCTGGAGGCCTCGATGGCCGTGCACTCACACACCCAGTCACACACACAGCCTCAGACCCACCCCTGCCTCCCACAAATTCCGGGGATTATCCGTGCGGTCTCGGGGGCCTTGTGGACCCCGGCGGGTCAGTCTGAGCCCCCTTCAGAGTCACGAGTGATAGGTGGAGACCCTGTTGGCAGAGGGTCGCTCCCAACCCGGGCCCCCAGGAGAGAGCCATCCAAAGAGTCCCTTCTCTTTCTTGTTTACTTTTTTGTCTCAGTGGCTGAAAACACCCGAATTACCACAGAAAAGAAAGAAGAACTCACTTTTTACTGGAAGGTGCAGCAGGACCAGAAATCAGGGGGTCAACATGGAAAAAAGTGAGCAAGAGAGTAGAATCGCATACACCCCCAGCACGCTCCTGTATTCACTCACTAAACGCTCTGCAAGTTATTTTTAAGCTTTTATTGTGCACTGATTGTAGACTCACAAAAACACTGCAAAAATAGTACCAGAGGGGGTTGCCCTTTCCTCCCCTAGGGGATCTTCCCGACCCGGGGACTGAGCCTGCCTCTCCTGCACTGGCAGGCAGGTTCTTTACCACTGAGCCACCGGGGAAGCCCCAGTTTGGGGAGCCAGGCCTTAAAACCAGGGTTCCGTCTGGCACAGAGTGCCATGGGGAGGACTCAGTGGCATCACAGAGGCAGAGGCCCCAGTGTCGGCTCTCCTTCAGCCCTCCCCATTACCAAAAGCTACGGCCATCAGCCATGGAAGGGGCCTCTCTGTCGCTTCAGGCCTAGTAGTAGAGCCCGTGTGTGTTAGACATGCTTCTAGGTTAGGAGTGTGAGCGCTGGACAAGACTCTGCCCTGGAGGTGCAAAAGAGATGGGAGAGGTGCTTCGCCAGCTCCCCTGAACTGGGGGGCATACGCCTGTCTTCCTTAGAATGTGTGCCCTGCTCTCTCACGAGCATGGCCCCCTTTCTCTCCAAGAACCACCAAACTCCTCCTTCTGGAAGGTAGGCCCTTTCTCATGGGAGCAATTTACACACCAAACGAGAGCCACAGCGCTGAGACCCAGGGCTGTGCCGGAGCTGGCTTGCAAGAGATGGTTGTTAACTTTGCAAAACTTTCGCAAGCTGCTGTCAAGCCTAATTAGTGGCTTCAGATCAGCTCGGAGCTAAAGCATTTACACCGCAGAAATTGGCAGTGGTTGCAAACCACGGCTCCCCTCCCCACCGTCTCCCCACAGAAATGGTTGTGAAATGTTACAAGCACAGCCCGACTGCAGCCCATTTGTAACAGTTGTGCTTTTGACCTCAGGACAATATCTAAATGCCAGGGCCCACACCAACACTCCCCCCACTGTCTTTTTCCTCTGCAGCTTGTTCTATTTTATTTTTGGCTGCCCTGTGGGACATACAGGATCTTGGTTCCCCAAGCGAGCCTGAAACCCAGTAGAGTCCTAACCCCTGGACCACCAGGGAATTCCCCACCCCTGAATTTTTAATGAGGAAATCCCACAGACAGAGGAGCCTGGTGGGCTGCAGTCCACAAGGGCTCACCAAAGAGTCAGATACAACTGAGCAGCTGAATCCCAGAGAGGGTTACGGGAACGTCATCTGAAGGACGCAGACTCGGGACTGAAAAAGCACTTACTTTCTTCCTCTGTCCTGTCTGGAGGCGAGGGTGCAGGCAGCCAGGTTCCAACAGAGGTGCAGAAGGAAGACAGAGATCAGCGTTAAGACACCGTGAAATAAGGACACCGCAAAACGAGACTCCCTGACCAGTCAGAGGAGACGGGGCAGAAGCGGACAGGGGGCGGGTGGGGGCGCGGTCGTTGCCCCTCTCTCTCACAAGGACCGGCGGAGCCGCTAGTGTGTGCAAGGGGTGAGGGCTACACGGAAAGCGAGAGGACAAGGGTCTTACTCTCGGGGAGCACGAGCAAGCGGAGGCAGAGAGGCGGCCTCGAGAGTCAGAAACCCATCGGGGGAGGGCTGGGGTTTCTGGGTGCGGCCGGAACCTGCTGACCTTGTGGGGGTGCCAGGGAAGGCGTCTTGGAGGAACTGTCACTGAGCCTCACACCTGAAAGATGAGGAGGGGTCAGCCAGGTGAAGACCTTTGGAGGGGAGAGACAGAGGCGCATTCCCGGAGGTGGGACAGTCCTGGGTGGGAAGGAGTCTGGAGCTTCGGAAGGATGGAGAGACCTGCTGAGGGGACACGGCAGGCGAAGATGACCAGCGGACAAGAACCCCCAGAGTCAGGTGATGCCCGGCCCTGTGGGTCATTTTAAAGACCTCGGGCTTCATCCTAAGAATGGTGGGCGATCAGGGAAAGACTTGGACCCAGCACTTGGGCAACTTACCCCGTCTCTCTAGGGCTTGGTTTTCTCATAAAAGTGCAATTGTAACGGGACGACAGATTGTCCTGCTTGGCCCTGGACTTGGAAGCGGTTCACTGGGTGAGAGAGTTTTAATGCTAAAACCGGGCATGTCCTGGGCGCACAGAGTCACTCTGGATATAATGGGATCCACCCGTCTCACAGGGGTGATGAGGCTTAAAAGAAATGATCCAAGCAGAGCCCTGAAACATACTGGCTTTTCCAAGATGCTCCATGAAAGTTTTTTAAAGAGTTTTGTTTTGATGTGGATCATTGTTTAAACCTATGGGATTTGTTACAATATTGTTTCATGTTTTGGCTTTGGGGCCTCGAGGCATTTGAGACCTTAGGTCCCTGACCGGGGATGGAACCCACGCCCCTGGCGTAGGAAGGCCAAGTCTTACTAACCACCGGCCCGCCAGGAAGTCCCGCGTGCCATTTTTGTTAGTTGCCGCTTGGCCTCTGAAGCTCTGCCTCTCCCTGGCTGTCGGCTTCCGTGTCTCTGCAGACGGCTTCCGTTCCGTGAGCCACGATTATGGCCTCTGCTGTTGCTGTCTGTCGCTCAGTCGTGTCCGACTGTCTGCGACCCATGGACTGCAGCCTGCCGGGCTCCTCTGTCGGCGGGATTCTCCAGGCAAGAATACTGGAGCGGCTTGCCTTGCCCTCCAGGGGATCTTCCCGACCCAGGGATTGAGGCTGGGTCTCCTGCATTGGCAGACGGATTCTTTACCACTGAGCCCCCAGGGAAGCCCTGACTGTATGGCTTTACCCACCCTCAACTCTGCATCTGAGGCTATTTTGCCTAATGCTGTCTATCTGACGTTGATCTTTGCCTTATAGCCGTGTTGTATGTTGACTAAGAAGCGGATTTCACTATTTGTGAAGTCTGGCTATTTTCCAAGGAGGGAGGTCTTGGCCCATGAAGCTCTGCTATTTCTGGATGGAGAGGATTCTTCGAGGGTAGGAGTTAGGGAGTCCTGTGTTATTCAGCTTGTGAGGAGAAGGTCTTGGGACTCCACAGGCAGTGTGGGGAGAAGGAAAATGGGAGATGAGAAGAGAGAGAGTGAGCAGAGATGGGAGAAGACATCTGTCTGCTCCGGGCTCTGGCTGTTCTGCACGCTCTCATTTCATCGAGAGTCATTACTCGTGGGTCTCAGCCGATTTCTCATGGGAACCAGTAAAGGAGGGTTCTGCTTCCAGGTTGATGGGAACCCAGAGAAAGCACAGAGCTCTTCAGCAACCCAAGGGGAGAGAAGTGAGAAACTTATCTTTGAAAAAGCAGAAACAGTGAGGAGGGCTACGGACTCCAGAACCCCTGGACAAACGGGATGCAGGGAGCTGAGCCCACTTCAACCAGCTTCCTAGTACCGGAGTTTTTCGTAGATTTAATTATAACGTCATATATTTTTTATAACATATAAAATGCTATCGTTTATTATAACATTAAGAAGCACCCCTTATAGCGTGGATTACTAGCCCTACTCTATGGGAGAAGAGAACAGACTTGCCCCAGGGTCCCATATGCTGGTCAAGAACAGAGCTGGCTTGAAATGCCAGGCATATCCACCCTTGGAAGTCCAGTTCCCATCTCCATCCCCCTGGAGTTCCAGATCCAGGCGTGCCCTGTGCACTGGGACGGGAACCCTTGGGGATGGCTGGAAAGGTCTCAGGTGGACAGATTCATTGTCACCCCTTTGGAGTCACGTGGTGGGAATGTGTAATCTAATATCGAATTCACTTTACAATTCTCTTTCTTCTCAAAAGTCTCAGAATGATGCTAACTTGTCCAGAACCTCTCTCTAATGCTCTCTGGTCTTCCTTTCCACTGGAGAGAGAGCTGTCTTCAGACTAAGGCCCTCAGCAGCCATCAGTACCTTATAAGTAATACTTTATTTCCATTGTTTCATCAAGTCTAATTCTGTAGTTATCTTCTTAGAAAATTCTTTGGCATTGCCCTTCTTTGGGACTGGAATGAAAACTGACCTTTTCCAGTCCTATGGCCACTGCTGAATTTTTCAAAATTTCTGGCACATTGAGTGCAACACTTTAACAGCATCATCTTTTAGTATTTTAAATAGCTCAGCTGGAATTCCAGCACCTCCACTAGCTTTTTTCATAGCAATGCTTCCTAAGGCCCACTTGACTTCACAATCCAGGATGTCTGGCTCTAGGTGAGTGACCACACCATCATGGTTATCCAGGTCATTAAAACTTTTTTTTGTATGGTTCTGTGTATTCTTGCCACGTCTTCTTAATCTCATCTGCTTCTGTTAGGTCCTTGACACTTCCGTCCTTTATTGTGCCCATTCTTGCATGAAATGTTCTCTTGGTATCTTCAATTTTCTTGAAGAGATCTCTGTGGCTTAGTCACTCAGTCGTGTCCGACTCTGTGTGACCCCATAGACGGCAGCCCACCAGGCTCCCCCGTCCCTGGGATTCTCCAGGCAAGAACACTGGAGTGGGTTGCCATTTCCTTCTCCAGTGCATGAAAGTGAAAAGTGAAAGTGGAGTTGCTCAGTTGTGTCCGACTCTTAGCGACCCCGTGGACCGCAGCCCACCAGGCTCCTCCGTCCCTGGGATTCTCCAGGCGAGAGCACTGGAGTGGGTGCCGCTGCCTTCTCCATTTCACTGACTAAAGGAAAGTAAAACTTTCTTTGCAAGTTGATCTATTTAAGCTTTTAAATAACGGAAGACCTTTTGAAGTGCAGCCCTTTACTGGAAAGCGCAAATGGTGGCACTGGACTGGATGGTAGTGGAGTTAGCAGGAACTTCCGCTGGGGTTCAGCCGCTCTACCTGTGAACATGGGGGCCAGTTTTTTCAGCCCTCCCGTTGTGAAAAATCAGAAAGCTAGATGCTATCCCATGCTGCTGAAGGTGTGGAGAAATTCGCATTCTTGTAGGCGGTTTATGGAACTGTGCATTTGTTAAACCTCTGTCCAGATTTAAAAGCCCTCTGCTCTTTGACCCAGTCATTTGAGTCATGACCTCAGAAAGTTGAAGATATGGGTATCTAAGCGTGTTTCTTGTAAGAACACACAGGAGACCAGTAGTGGTGGCTGTTTCAAGACAGTAGAACTGGGAATAGGATAGAGAGGAAGATTTCGACGCTCATTTTATGTTCCTACAACTTTTCTCATGAGCATAAATCTTTATAACTTAAAAAAATCTACCACATGACATTTCTCATGCAAAATTCTAGCCCTCTCATTCTACACTAATGAAAATTTCCATTACCTTAAAACTCTAAGAGACAAAATGTGATCAGATACAGTCTAAATCTTTCTTCCGAAATAAACAAAGAAAACATAAATAAAACATGGAATTCAAATAAATAACCAAAAACACAAAAGACTCCATAAATCTGCATTACCTTATAGACAAGAGAAGAGAAACACCAGAGAAGACAGAATTCTCACTTACCATCCGCTGACAGCCTGCTCATCATACCTGGGGAAGAAGACATGAGGGAAGACGTGCAAATGCAACAGAAGGAAATATACCAAACTGGTGGATTTCCCCAGTTCAACAGATTTAAGAAGCTCTCTTCTTTGGAAAGTGTGACTGTGAGAGCTCAAGCATGACTTAGGGTTTCCTCATTATTCCCATCATCCCTTTTTTCAGCCTCATCACCACTAGCAGACATCAGTGTCTCTAATCTAATTTCTGGGTTTTGTGTGTGTCTGTTTTCCATCAGTCTCTGAGTTCCTAAAGAGTGAGCATATATGATCCATCTTTGGGTTTCCATCACCCAAGCATGGCTCCAGACATATGTCAAATGCCCAGAAAATCTTGCTCAGAGTTTCCCCCCAAAGTTCACAGTCCAAGGGCATCCTGAATGTGGTGAGGTATTTACCTACGATTCCTGAGAGCAGTCCATCCAGAGTCGGCACGGTGGTGGAGGATACAGACGTGGTGCAGGACGGTGGGACCAGGGACCACGGAGAGGAAGCCATGAGTAGAAAACCAAAAGTAAGATCAGGTGCCGGGAGCTGGGACAGACTTGAAAACGGAGGCCACCGTGGGTGCGGGGAGCGGCGGGGTGGGACTACTGAGAGAGGCTTTGTGTTTGACTTCGGGGAGGTTTAAGTGGGTGGGGGGTGGGGGTGGCAGACACAGTCATGGCCATTCTTCAGCCAGGTAGGAAAGAGAGAAAGGAACTGTTCTTCACTGACTCTAGAAAAAAGCCCAACGCTCTTTCCTATACTGATTTCACACCAACCCTCCCAGGTTAGCAAGTTGTCCTCATGTTGTCAATGAGAACAGCTGAAGCTCTGAGATAGCGTATTAATTTTTGAAGCCCCACACAGCGGATGAGTGAAAGCACAAAAATTCAAATGTAGATCGCTCCAACTTCCTCTATAAAATTCTATTTCCTCACCCACAAGGTGAGTATATTAATATCCATCGCTGGGTTGGGGTTAAGTTGTCTATATACTGATAATAATAATAATAACCAGCTTACATGGAGATGACTGCATGTATGTCCATGGTGAGGGGCATGGAGGCAGAAGAAGGAAGAATTATGTGTGCTAAGTCACTTCAGTCGTGCCCAACTCTTTGTGACCCCATGGACTGTAGCCCACCAGGCTCCTCTGTCCATGGGATTCTCCAGGCAAGAATACTGGAGTGGGTTGCCATTTCCTGCTCCACAGATCTCAGATAGACCTGAATTTAGCTCTGCAACCAAATGGCTTTCCTTTAGTCACAAGTGGACCACAGAAATGTGCTAAGTTTCCGATCAACTGGTTTTTACACAGGAAGGAGAGAGGCATGCGGAATTTTCTTTTCATCAAGATATCCAGTCTCAACTTTTTATGTCTCGGGATCTCACAGAGTCGGACATGACTGAAGTGACTTAGCAGCAGCAGCAGCAGCAGATTAGAAGCTGGGCTGTGGACAATCACAAGAAGAAAGATCCTTGAAAGGCAGGCAAAAATTACCCCATCAGCCAAGGGCAATTGGAGCCCAAAGGGAGAGAGAATGAGCAAAAATGTCACCTTTCAGCACTGTTGACTCGGCGCAATCAGCAGGAAGGAGAGGTTCAAAGGTGGCCGGCAGGCATCAGAGAGAAGGTGAGATGCGTTAATTCACCCTTTATGCCCCACTGCACCCCCAGGCCCCAGGACAGCGTGGGGACCCGGAACGAGAAGCTGCGCCTTGTTCTAAGAGCCATAGACCTCTTTGTGCGTCATGCTCAGGCGCTCAGTCGTGTCTGCGACCCCATGGACTCTGCGACCCCATGGACGGTAGCCCCAGGCCCCTCTGTCCATGAGACTCCCCAGGCAAGAAGGCTGGAGCGGGTCGCCATTTCCTTCTCCAGGGGATCTTCCCAACCCAGGGATCGAACCAAAGTCTTTCTTTACCCCTGAGCCCTCAGGGAAGCCCATAGGCCTCTTTAGAGACATGTTTATCCCAGAGGTCAAGAAACCGTGAGATACCATGGTCTGGGGCATTCAAACACCCACCCCTCTTACACCTGAGTCTCCGGAGGGTGGCAGACAAGGCTCTCCATAACAACCAATAGTCAGAGGCCAGGATGGTTAATACTTGGCAAGGAGCGAGCCTTGGCCAGTCTGCACCCTATTTCTCTCATCTACAACCCACCAGAGAATCCACACAATGCAGTCCAGTCTGGTTGTACATGTTAGAGCACAAAGTCCTACTGAAAATCCGATAGAAGCTATGAAGTCCATATTCCCAGAAAACCACCGAGATTCTGTCCCTCCCACCCAGTTTTGCACAAGACTACAGAGGCTGGTCGGCCTCCCCGAAGTCCACCTGGTTGGCCCCAGGGATCTGCAGGCTCTGGGTTTGGAGCCACGCTGAGACTGAGGGCATCCTGTGAGCTGCCCAGGTTGAAAATGAGAGACAGCCATCCCCGTCCCCTGTCCCCCTTCCTCCTCCGGTTGAAGGGCTCCCTAGTCACACAGGGAGAAGGAGATAAGACTTACATTTGACTGGAAAAGGACAACGGGACCAGGAGTCAGGGGATCAACATGGAAGAAGAAAGCAAGAGAGAAGTTTAAATTGACAGTCATTTATGCCCCTCAGGTGATTTCTGCATGCATGCCTTTCTTCCTTCATCTGAAAGTGAAAGTCACTCAGTCGTGTCCAACTCTTTGCGACCCCATGGACTATACAGTTCATGGGATTTTCCAGGCCAGAATACTGGAGTAGGTAGCCTTTCCCTTCTCCAAGGGATCTTGCCAACCCAGAGATCGAACCCAGGTCTCCTGCATTGCAGGCGGATTCTTTACCAGCTGAGCCACCAGGGAAGCCCCAGATAGGGTGGGGCCCAGAATGAGGAGCTGTGTCTTGCTGTAAGATCCACTCTCTGTGGCTCACTCTTCCTTCATTTAGCCTAGCCTGTTCTTACAGGGGGAGGGATTTCATGAGAGACTGTTTTTTTGTAGTTTGTCATGTACAGTTAGACAAAGATCAAGCAGCTCGGTTACACTGTTGGCAAGGATGTTGAGAACTCTACTTCTTTTTTTAAAACTTTTAAGTTTATATTGGGGTATAGCCAATTCACAGTGTTGTGATAGTTTCAGGTAAAGAGCGAAGGGACTCAGGCATATACATACATGTGTCCATTCTCCCCCAGACCCCGCTCCCATCCAGGCTGCCACGCGACACTGAGCAGAGTTCTCTGTGCTATAAAGTAGGTCCTTGTTGGTTCTCCATTTTAAATACATCAGTGGGTCCATGTCCATCCAAACTCCCTAACTATCCATTCCCCTCATTCTTCTTCTAGCAACCGTAGATTCGGAGAACACTTCTTTAGCATTACAGTTTTATAAATGAATCCTACAGATAGATTTTATGTATATATGTATGTGTGTCAGAATATAGCTCTAGTAAAAATATTCCAGCTATTCTTTCTTTCTGATAAGAGCTCTCCATTCACCCACTGAGCCTGTCTTCCCCAGACAAAAGGATGGACGAACAGCCCTTTGGACAGCAGGCATCACGAGGAGACAGAGACGTCAATGGCTTGCTGTGGCCCCCAAGACGAAGCCCACTTTTCCCCAGAATCCCCAAAGGGGTTCCAAAATCTACATGAATCCTAGAGGAACTGGCTATGGGAATACAGACTTGGGATGTTCACAGTTCTTACTTTTTTCTTCAGTTGCAACTGGAGGCGAAAGTGTTAGGCCATCCGGATCCCAGCAGGAACAGGAAGAAGGGAGCAGGGAGAGAATTCAGCATTAGACTCGGATCACTGCAGCGCCCAGGGAGCCCAGAGCGGAAAGCATCCCTGGAGATGTAGCAACACATCCAGTCTACCGGTGAGGCTGCTTACGTCCACACATCCTTCTCACCACCCGTTATCCGTCTATCCACCCGATTACTTGCTCACCATCCACTGATTTATCCATCCATCCTTCCATCCACCCATTTACCACCCATCCATCCTTTATCCACCCATTCACCACCCATCCATCNGTTGCCTTGCCCTTCTCCAGGGGATCTTCCTGACCCAGGGATCGAACCTACATCTCTTGCACTGGCAGGCAGATGTGTATAAGAGACAGCCACCCATCCATCCTTTATCCACCCATTCACCACCCATCCATCCTTTATCCACCCATTCACCACCCATCCATCCTTTATCCACCCATTCACCACCCATCCATCCTTTATCCACCCATTCACCACCCATCCATCCTTTATCCACCCATTCACCACCCATCCATCCTTTATCTACCCATTCACCATCCATCCATCCTTCCATCCACCCATCCTTCCATCCACCCATTCACCACCCATCCATCCTTTATCCACCCATTCACCATCCATCCATCCTTCCATCCATCCATCCTTCCATTCACCCATTCACCATCCATCCATCCTTTATCCACCCATTCACCACCCATCCATCCTTTATCCACCCATTCACCACCCATCCATCCTTTATCCACCCATTCACCATCCATCCATCCTTTATCCACCCATTCACCACCCATCCCTCCTTTATCCACCTATTCACCATCCATCCATCCTTCTATCCACCTATTCACTATCCTTCAATTTATCCATTTAACCATCATTATGTCATCCATCCATCCTTCCATTCATTCATCATCCATCTATCCTTCCATCCACCCATCCAACCATTCACCATCCATCGATTTATCCGTCTAGCCATCATCCACCTGCCATCCATCCATTATCCTGCATCATCCATCCATCCAACATTCACTAGCCATATACACTGGCCACTGGTCTGCGCTTGATGATGGGTGCTAAGCTGCTAAGTCACTTCAGTGGTGTCCGACTCTGTGCGACCCCATAGACGGCAGCCCACCAGGCTCCCCCATCCCTAGGATTCTCCAGGCAAAAACACTGGAGTGGGTTGGTGAATTAGACCCAATTCCTGCTCTGTAGACGTTTGTAACACTGCTGGGGAGAGAGATGCTGGGACAGGAGAAAATAAGACATCACAAACCCTGCTCTCATGGAACCTGTGATCCATGGAGGTCTTGCACATCTTACAGGCTCTTCACACTTAGCATGTCCAAAAGAGAACTTGTGGCCATCACCCTTCCACCCATCAAAAGATAAGCTGTTACTTTTTGTTGATAAAATAAATATCCGTGCATTCATATTGATATAATTACTTGAATAAATAAATAGAGCAGAAGCATTGAGTCTTCCTTACAGAAGCATTCCAATAGATACATGTAGCAGAAATAAGAGAAATAGAAAATCACCATCGTGCAAATACTACAGCAATCATTTTGGCAGACAAGGTCCACAGATGGATGCTGCAGTTCGTGGGGGGAACGTTTGAGGAGGAATAGAATATCTGCGAAGTTCCCAGTGATCTCAGCCAGATTATCTACCAATTATAAAGGCGAAAATAGTAGCTGGTTGGTGATGAAACTTAACATCACGGGTAGTAAGACACCTCGCCAACATGTCATCTCTGATAAAACATGTCGAGGACAAGTTAGCACCACTTCTGCGGGGCCATCACTCCCACCCCGGTGTCACAGATTGTTGTGAGCGCTCAGTTATGTCCCACTCGTTGCGACCCCGTGGACTGTAGCCCGCCAGGCTCTTCTGTCCCCGTGATTTCCCAGGCAAGAAGACTGGAGTGGGTTGCCATTTCCTCCTCCAGGGGTGTCTTCTCGACCCACGGTTTGAACCCGAGGTTCTGGCGTCTCCATCCTTGGCAGGTGGATTCTTTTTACTACTGTGCCACCTAAGAAGTCGGTGATTTAACCAGGGTTCAGACAGAAGTCTGCGTGTCTCCAAGGGCAGGAGCCGTGATACCCAGGACTCGCCCACCCCTCCATCTCCACCAAGGGAAAGGGGAAGTGAGAATTTCTAAACAGGGAGCGGGAAGGAGCCTGGACTCGGACCCGAGGAGGCTCTCTGAGGCCAGCCACCAGGCCCCCGCCCGTGGCAAGAAGAAACAGAGGACGGGGAGACGGCAGGAGGAGCTGGGCTTACCCTCCCGGGGGATGCAGGCGTCTGCCAGGCCCAGGAAAAGCAGAATCAGCAAGAACATCTTCAGAGAGGACCCTGACTTGTGGACAGCGGGCTTGGGGGTTGGGGTGGGTGAGCTCCTTCCAGGACCAACGGGACTCTGGTCACTCGCTGTTCTCCCAGATCCCAAGGGCGAAGCTAGCTGCCCACACACCCCCTCCAGCTGCCTGGAGGCTGACCGGTGTCTGCTCTGTGCCCACGACACCAGGGGCTGACACACAGACGGCCTCTTCCCATTGGTGTCTGCTTACTTATCATCTTTTTCTTTTTAGGTACCTGGATAAGAGTTAAGTGCATCGGGTACTTTTCAAAAATTTTTATTTATTTATTTAGCAAGCTCCAGGAGTTGGTGATGGACAGGGAAGCCTGGCGTGCTGCAGTCCATGGGGGTCGCAAAGAGTCAGACACGACCAAGTGACTGAACTGAACTGATTTAGCTGTCCGGGGATCTTACCTGTGCCGTGTGGGCTCTAGTTCCCCAAGCAAGGATCGACTTGGGTCCCTGACACTGCGAGCTCAGAGTCTTAGCCACTGGGCCACCAGCGAAGCGCTCGCTTATCTATCCTAAAGCAGCATTTGAGCATAATTTTATGCTGAGCCTGATCTTTGTCATCTTATGACTCCCGTCTCCGGTTTGTGTAGACCCGTGACCTGTAAGTGGGTTTTTAAAATCTTCTGAGGGCTTCCCTAGTGGCTCAGTGGTGAAGAATATGCCTGCCAATGCAGGAGACGCAGGTTCGATCCCTGGGTCAGGAAGGTCCCCTGGAGAAGGAAGTGGCCACCCCCTCCAGTATTCCTGCCTGGAGAATCCCATGCACAGAGGAGCCTGGAGGGCTACAGTCCATGGGGTCGCAAAGAGTCGGACACGACTGAGCGACTAAACAGCAACAACAACAAACGATATGCTACCCATACATCTCTTAAGAAGTGATTTTTGGGAATTCCCTGGCGGTCCAGTGGTTAGGACTCGACACTTTCACTGCCGAGACCAGGGATTGGATCGCTGGTCAGGAACTAAGATCTCACAGGCCATGCGGCAGGAAAAAGAAAAGTCGAAAAAAAGATTATTTCGTGCATGAAGTATTCAAAGTCCTTCACTTTCATGCACAGTATACTGATCATTTCTCCAAGCCTTCAACTATTTAACAACCGCTGCTTTGTAAGCATAGGTTTTTTAAAAATTGTGTTTTGGCCACCGGGCTTTCAGGATGGAGCTGGAGATTGTCATCCTGAGTGAAGTAATTCAGACAGGGAAAGACGAATACCATACAATATCACTTACATATGGAATCTAAAAAAAAATTATACAAATGAATTTATCTACAAAATAGAAATGGAATCACAGTTGTAAAAAACAAACTTATGGTTACCAGACAGTAAGGGAGGAAGAATAAATTCAGAGATTGGGACTGACGTTTACACACTAAAGTGTCAGTCACTAAATCGTGTCCGGCTCTGCAGAGCCCGCCAGGCTCCTCTGTCCATGGGATTCTCCAGGCAGGAATACTGGAGTGGGTTGCCTTGCCCTTCTCCAGGGGATCTTCCTGACCCAGGGATCGAACCTACATCTCTTGCACTGGCAGGCATATTCTTTACCACCGAGCCACCAGGGAAAACCCTGTTTTCTGCATTGCAGGCAGATTCTTTACCATCTACACCACCAGGGAAGACCCACGATTCCTTACGAAGGTGAAAGTTGCTCAGTTGTATCCAGCTCTTTTCAACCCCATGCCCGCCAAGCTCCTGTGTCCATAGGATTCTCCAGGCAAGAATACTGGAGTGGGGAGCCGTTCCTTTCTCCAGGGGGTCTTCCCAACCCAGGTCTCTCACATTGCAGGCAAATTCTTTACCCTCTGAGCCACCAGGGAAGAGTCCTCATAGTATTTCTTATTTCTGCAAAACCACAAATCAAGTACAAAAAAACTGGGAAAAGGTATTCTGAACATTTATTTTTGTTTACTTATATTTGCTTACTTAACTTCTAGTAGAAATGACTTTTAATACAAAAGGAGGGGTCGACTGCCCCAAACTACACCCCCGTGACTCCCTAAGGGTGGCAGAGTTCTCCAAATGAGCCGGAGGCTCGCGGAGTCCCCCCCACTTAGGAAGATGTGGCCATGGTGGGCAGGACGATCCAGGGTGGAAGATGGCCAGGTCTCCAGGCGTCTGAGGCCAGTGGGCGTCTGGTTTCTGCACATCTTTGATCAGGAGGCACTGGAGGGACTCTGAAGCTCACGTCCCAGGAGCAAGTGTTCCGTAACCTCCCCGTAAATTCTCTTGAGGACGTGGAGGTCAGCCCTGGGGGTCATTCCCAGCTGACCCGCTGGCTCCGACCAGTCACCCCTTGCTGGAAGTCTACGTCTCGCTTCCCCTGAATGTCTCCGTTTCTTCCCCCTTCCTTCACCCCTGTCCCGATTGCTGTGGCCTCTGACAGGATCCTGGGTCCCCTCCCCTGCTCAGTCCTTCCTGTGGACCTCACTCAGATACGGGGCTCTCTCCCCACCTACCCTCTCCACTACCTGCGGCTGCAGACAGTGGTCAAGCCCGCTGTCTACTCCAGACCCCAAAACCAAGCTACCCACGGGCTCCGCTGGGTGTCTCCCTGGACGTCTGTCCCACCAACCTGCTCAGTGACCACTGAAAATGGGCCGTCTTTGCTTTTCTTTGTTCAATTATGAAAATAATATAACATGTTTACAGGAGACTTGGGAAATACAAAACAGAGTCACATATCACCCCATTATATAATTTTTTTTGCTTTTTGTCTTTATTTTTTCTTTTTAAAATTATGAAAATATGATAATACATTTACAGAAGATTTGGAAAATACAGAACAAAATTACATATAGTTCCACTATTTGTTACAATTGTTTGTTTTAAGTAGATAAATTAAGTTTGTTTTAAGTCAGAGTTTCAATATCAAACTCTCAGAAATTAATAGAATGAATTTACAGAGAGGCAAAGTATAGTAGGCCTGAAAAGCATTATGAGCCGATTCGACTTATTTAAGATTTGTACAATTTTCACACAGCAGGAGAACAGAAATTCTATTCCGGTTCCCATAGACTGTAAACTAGGAGACGCTGGTCACCCCCAGGGACGTAAGGGCAGGTGCAGAAATTTCACGGTCTAAAGATACTGCAGTCACACATGGCATTTTCTCTTATTACTGCGGAATGATGTTAGAAATAAGTATAAGATGTTTGGAAAAACCCACTTATTTCAAGCAAATTGTGACATTTACCAAGAGAGATCTTTGACTTCTCCATCAAAAGCCTCAATAAAGTTAGAAGACTGGAAAACCACAGAGGGCAATTGCAGAGGAGAAAGCATTGAAATGAGACAATATCGAAATGAGAAGTTAATATCAAAGATACTTTAAAAACCGCATGTATTTGGAAATTAAATGCCCGCTTCTAAATGAGGGGTATGTCTAAGAAGCCGTAACAAGGAAAATTAGAAAATACTGGTAATAGAATAAAAATCGAAAGAGAACAAAAATGGGCACTTATGTTCCTCCTTCGGACCTGCCCTTCAAGTCCAGTTTGCCTCAGGGGGAGCCCCTTGGGCCCCTGGTTTGCTTTTCTTTTTTTTTTTTATTATTTTTCTTTTCTTTTTCTTTTCTAGACTTGCTTTTCTTTATGGCCATCTGCAGCAGAGGCCCTCGAGACACCTTTTTGAAAGCTGCTCAGACTTTTGTCCTCACCCCTGCCTAACTCAGGGCATGCTCATCTCAAGGAGAGGCAGCCGGGGCCACGGCAGGGGGCTCCGCACAGCTCAGGCCTCCAGGGCCATCTGTCCCCAGAAACTGCTATGCGGATTTTTTAAAGGAAATCATGATCATGTCACTCTTGCGTTTAAGTCTCTTTGCTGCTTCTTCTAATTGTTCTGCATTTAAAAAACACATGTGTGCAATGTGTGTACCTGTGTGTATATGTATTTGTGTAGATATATATATAATGTATATATTATGTATATAAGCATGTTTATGTTATGTATATATGTATACATAGGAAACACAAGGACACACTACGTATTAAGACTGCTTGTCTCAATGAATGGATAAAGAAGATGTGAGACACACACCCACACACACACACAGTGGAATGCTACTCAGCCATGCAAAGGACAAAACAATGCCATCTGCAGCAACGTGGATGGACCCAGAGATGATCACACCAAGTAAAGTAAGCCAGACCAAGAAAGACGAATACCATACGATATCACTCAGTGTGTGGGACCTAAAGCATGATACACTGTTGTTGTTGTTCAGCGACTAAGCTGTGTCTGACTCTTGGGCTTTGACACTCATGCGACCCCGTGGACCACAGCGTGTCAGGCTCCTCAGCCCTCCGCTGGGTCCTGGAGTTTGCTCAAGCTCATGTCCATCGAGTCAGTGTTGCTATTTCACAGTCTCACCCTCTGTCGTCCCCTTCTTCTGTTGTCAATCCTTCCCAGCATCGGGGTCTTTTCCAATGAGTCGGTTCTTCCAATCAGGTGGCCAAAGTACTGGAGCTTCAGCATCGGTCCTTCCAATGAATACTCAGGGTTGATTTCCTTTAGGATTGATGCTTCAAGATCAGAAACAGGCAATGATTGTAGTTTTTTTTTTTTTTTTTAATAAGCATTGAACCAAGCAACCCAGCCTGGCAGCTCGCAATTGGCAAGTCATGTTTTCCAGATCTTCAGAGTGAACTTTTGGATGCCAGTTCAGCATCTCAACAGGCAGAAGTTGAGCATCACACTCTGGGACTCATTAAAACTGCCTTAACAACCCTCGGAGGGACCCTGGAAGTAGGTGAGGCTGTTTTCTTCGTCTTTCCTGCCAGGCTGCATAATTATGATCAATTATTCAACCCATCTCCAGGAGGGTCAAGAAAAACAGCTTCATTTCTGAGGCCACAGGGACAGGGAGAACACCGACGGGAAAAAGAAAGTTTACCCTCCAAGCAAGAGAGGGAGGGGAGCAAACAAATGTGAACGTGTTAGAGGGAATCAAAACTTTGAAATTGCGAGAGGAGAGTGGCTTCTGGGCTGTAATTAGGCAGCACCCACCTGTGAGCGCTGACGCTGTTTCTTTCTTTTCTCTTTTGTTTTGTTTAACACTCATTTGCCTTGCGTTGGGAGTTCCTGGTTGAATGACTTACTCTCCGCGGGCAGAATTTTCCTCCAGCTGTCCAATTACCCATTCCTCTTCCCCGCTCGCCACCCCAGGTCCTCAGCTGGCGTCTGACCCCACTTAGGCTCAAGTTTGACACTCTTGGAATCATAGGGACTCTGTGCAGTGGTTTTCACTACTAAATAGTCAACAAAAGCTTTTTAACCTAAAGCGAAGCGTCTTTACTGCTGCTAACAATAGCAGCTTGAAAAATGCAGAGAAATGTGCACTTCATGTCTTTATTCTTTTCGTGGTAACCCTATTTAGTGTGGTGTGGGTTTCACACGCATGCCCAGGTGTGCACACCTGCACACACTCACCTGCCTGCACCCGTACCAAATATGCAAACAGAACTCCATCCTGCCTACGGCTAGGTAACCTGCTTTTTCTTCCAGCTACCAGTTTGTTGCAGACATTTTGCCAGCGCAGTAGATAAAGCTCCATCTACAATACACTCTTCTATCCTGTGGATGCACCATAACTTTATATATTCACTCTTTCAGTGAATATTTATGGGGCTTATGACATGGGCTGGGTACTGGGCTGACGATGTGGCTGTAAATAAAAAGTAAATAGAAGCAAAGGAAACTAGGCAAACTAAAAAAAGACATGTGCCAACAGGATTTTTTTAAAATAGAATTTACTAAGTAGGTTCTGAAGTTCACATTGAAAGAGAAAGTGCACATACACGGGAGAAACTAGAACCGGGACTTCCTGGCAATCCAGTGGCTAAGACTGCGCCTTCCAGTGCGAAGGGTACGGGTTCAGTCCCTGGTCAGGGAGCGAAGATCCCACACGCTTCCTGGTGGCCAAAGGAAAAAAAAGATTGTCATTATAGTAATCAGAATTTCACCTCTATATAATACTTTGGAGTTAATAATGATTTATGTAATAATAAAATATTTCATGATAAACTTTAAATATAGCATTCTAGTAAAAGAAAAGAATGGGAGATCATGTGCAATATCATACGAAGCATCAAATTCCTTCCTGCACTAACAGCAGAAAGATTTCTTTATTTTAAACAGACACTCGTTCCTTGGGCCATCGGTTAGCAAAACGTTTCCCCATCTGAAGCACTGGTTATTTTTATTTTTTCATTTTATTTTTTACTGAAGGATAGTTGGCTTACAATATAATAGTTTCAGATGTACAAAGTAGTAATTTGATATTTGTCTCAAGGGCACCGCTCAGGATATCCACACTCTGTGCTCACGTGTCCGCCGGGTCAGGTCTTGGTGTTGCATCCAGAGTCCTCAGTCTCTGGTCTCTCTCTGTCTTTGCAATAATTATCTAACTAATTAACTTTTCATTTATTTTTGGCTGTGGCTTCTGTTGTTGCGAGCATGGGCTCTACGCACACAGGCTCAGGAGTTGTGGCACCTGGGCTTGAGGGATCTTCCTGGACCAGGGCTCGAACCAGTGCCCCCTGCGCTGGCAGGCGGATTCCTATCCACTGTACCACCAGGGAAGTCCAACAACTAGAGAGAGCCCCTACACAGCAACGAAGACCCTCCACAACCAAAATAAATAAACCCCTAAAAAAAAAAAAAAAAAAAGATGGTCTTACATTTGTGCCTCCGGAGGCAAAAAGTACAACATCCAGTTTGGCAAGAATGTATAGAAATGATACCCCTGCCCTCTGCTGGCTGGATGATTTCGAGAAAAATGTTCCAAACTTGCAAAGAAGAGTTAATTGTCACTTCCTGATAGCTCAGTTGGTAGAGAATCCACTTGCAATGTAGGAGACCCCAGCTCGATTCCTGGGTTGGGAAGATGATGTTGGAGAAGGGATAGGCTACCCACTCCAGTATTCTTGGGCTCAGCTGGGAAAGAATCTGCCTGCAATGTGGGAGACCTGGGTTCGATCTCTGAGTTGGGAAGATCCCCTGGAGAAGGAAAAGGCTACCCACTTCAGTATTCTGACCTAGAGAATTCCATGGACTATTCCCATGGGATTGCAAAGAGTCAGACACGACTGAGTGACTTTCACTTTCACTTTTGACTTCATTTACTGTTACCTTAAATGAATGACAATGGCTAGATATTCGATATCTAATACATACGGGCTCTATTCCTCATGTTGTACACAACAACCTTGTATCTGGCACCCAGTAATCTCTGCCTTCCGTTCCCCCACCTCTCCTCTCATCACTACTCACCCACTAGTTAGTTCTCTGTATCTGTGAGCCTGCTTTTTGTTATATTAAGTAGCTTTTGTATTTTTTAATTAATTA
Source organism: Cephalophus harveyi (assembly GCA_006410635.1). NCBI lineage: Eukaryota > Metazoa > Chordata > Mammalia > Artiodactyla > Bovidae > Cephalophus > Cephalophus harveyi. The sequence continues at coordinate 498,221 of SJYT01014278.1, forward strand.
ATTTAAAAAATATTTATTTGTTCGGCTGCTCTGAGTCTTGGCGGGCAGGATCTATTCCCTGACCAGGAATCTAACCAGGCGCCCCTGCATTGGAGCTCTGAGTCTTAGCCCCTGGGAAGTCTCCGTTGTATTAGAAACTTTTTTAAGATTACACATAGAGGTATCAATAATATTATGCAATATTTGCTTTCCTCCTACTTACTTCACTAAGCGTAATGCCCTCCAGGTCCATCTAGGTTGCTGCCAGTGGCAAAGTTTCACTCTTTTTTATGACAGATATTCCATTGTATACACACATACCACGTCTTCACTCCTCTGCTGAGGGACACTTGCCTTGCGTGCATGTCTTGGCTATTGTAAATACTGCTGTTGTGAGCATTGGGGTGCATGTCTAGTTTACAATTAGCGTTTCTGGGTTCTGAGGGTCAACTGGGTGACAAGTTCTTCTCATGTCATGGAACAGTTCGACAATCAACCATAGCTAATATGGGGATCTAGGGAGATTAGTTGTTTCAACAAGGTCTTGAACTAATGAACGTAGCATAGAAAACCAAACCCTTCTGAAACCCACGTCCATCTGTCCTGACTTCTAAGCAGTCTCTTCACATGTCCCCAGCTGACATTTTCTCCATTGCGCCCTCTTGCCCTAAGTGTTCCCAAGTCAGGGACTGGCTCTCAAACTGTGCTGGGAGATGGAATGTCTCTATTTATATGGTGCTGGGGGAAATTTCAGGGGTCCCTGCCTGTTACCCCAAAAGTGGAGTGATTGGGTGAATATTGTAGAACGAACTGTTTTAGGTAAGCCAGGGAGATTCATTTTCCATGGAAACTACACCAGAAGAACCATGACTTATTAAACAGGCCTCCATATTGGTTTTGTGGAGGACTTCATTTATTGTACTTTAGTCTTTTATGGACTGCATTTTTGGGGGGGAAAGGATTGGTATTCCTGGTTTAGTGAATTTTTTTTTTCATTTGCCTGAAGAGTTCACAGGAGTAAGAAAATAGAGATATGATAGTTGTTGGGTCACATAGCTATTTTTTCTTATGTAAATACAGCTCAAAAGAATTTTCTAAAATCAGCCTAAAAGCTACAGTATGAAAAGAACCTACTTTGGAGAAAGCATTTAGAAAATTAGGGGTTGTACTGCCGTAGGGCGAAAGAATGACACCTACCAGTTTGGTAAGTCTTCCTTTTTCTATATAACTGGGAAGAAATACCAAAACAAGTACCGAGGGAAGACGCGGGTGCTCAGCTGTGTCGGCTGCGTCCCACTCTTGGTGACCCCAGGGACTGTAGCCCGCCAGGCTCCTCTGTCCATGGGACTCTCCAGGCATATGTAAGATGAGCAGAAACAAGACCTTTTTGAAAGCCACCCCTGTGTCCTGATTTCTAAGCCTTCTCCTTGCACATGCCCACCCATCGCTTACCCCTTCCAGGTTCCTTGCCTTCAGCCTCCTCAGGTCAGGGACTGGCTCTAAGTGTGTCTGGAGCTGAAACGTCTGTATTTATAGAGGGGTGGGTGAAACTCCAGGGGTTTCTGCCCATAACCTCATCATCCCAGTGATTGGATAAAGGGCATGCAAGGAACCACTCTGGATAATCTGGGTAGATTCAATTTCCTGTGGAGACTCCAACAGGAAGAACCTTTAAAGAGGCCACCGTATTGGTTTGGTAGTAAACTTTCTCTTATGTATTTTATTTATTTCAGACTTCATGGATGGCATTTCTTGGGGAAACAGATTGATTTTCCTGATCTAATGAATTTTTTCTCTCTGCTTGGAAACTGTGAGGCAGTCCAATAATTGTAATCCGATGGTAGTAATCAAATTGGGTTACCTAATCTTGTTTCTTTTCTCATGAAATAAGTCATCAAAGACTTTTGTCTAAAATCAGCTGATGAGATCAACTGTAAGAAGCCATTTCAGAGGCATCACAGAAACCAGAGGTTGTACAACAGTAGGGAAAAAGAAGGCAATGGCACCCCACTCCAGTACTCTTGCCTGGAAAATCCCATGGACAGAGGAGCCTGGTGGGCTGCAGTCCATGGGGCCGCTAAGAGTCGGACACGACTGAGCGACTTCACTTTCACTTTTCAGTTTCCTGCATTGGAGAAGGAATTGGCAACCCGCTCCAGCATTCTTGCCTGGAGAATCCCAGGGACGGGGGAGCCAGGTGGGCTGCCGTCTGTGCGGTCACACAGAGTCGGACACGACTGAAGTGACTTAGCAGCAGTAGCAGCAGCAGGGGAAAAGAATGTCACTTATCAATTTAAGAAGCCTTCTTTTTCTAAATACCTAAGGAAGCAGTATCCAAACTAGTACAAAGGGAACATATCTCAACACAATGGCCCCATAGACAAAACCACGGCTACCACCTACTCTGTGTAGCGAAGTCTTAGAAAACACACAGCTCTTTGATAGAAATGTGTTTGTTTATTTGAAATTTAACTTTCACTGGTGATCCTGTGTTTAATCTAGCCGTCCTGCTAGAAGCATCCTATTTTACAAGGAAATCACGCCTGATAAGAAGGCAGTCAGCAGTAGCCTCACTCTGATGATGAGGCTGATAACCAGTGAGATACAGCTTCAAGGGAAGAACAAGAACACAAAGCAAAAACATGTAAGAAAACCACAGTCTAACATCGTAAGGCAATTATCCTCCAACTGAAAATAAACCAATGAAAAAGAAAACTATAGTCTATAGCAAAGTAGAAAACAAAATCCAAAGGGAAAAATAAGTCATCACTCAAATATCCTAATTCCCGCGAAAGGAACCCCACTGGGTTCCAGCATCCTCCTGAGCTCTTCGCCTGTCATCCACACTTTGCATCACACAGGTGACAAAACATTCTAAATTTTCTCATTAAAACAGAAAAGACGTGGACCTGAGGGCAGGGTCCTGAGCCAGTCATTTGGAATGGATCTTCTGGTGGCGTTTGAAAGTCCCCAGCTGACGGAAGGCCCTGTGGCACTCGGGGCACACGTAGGGCTTGACCCCAGAGTGGGTGCGCTGGTGGACGCTGAGGTTCCCTCGGTGGCCGAAGGCCCTGTCACAGTGCTCACAGCGGAAAGGCTTCTCCTGGGTGTGGGTCCTCTTGTGGGCGCGCAGCGTGGAGTCGTGGGTGAACTTCTTGAGGCAGAGATCACAGCTGTAGGGCTTCTCGCCAGTGTGGATCCGCTGGTGAACCCGCAGGTCCGAAGGCTGCGTGAACCCTCTGGCACAGAGGTCGCATCGAAAGGGCCTCTCTCCTGTGTGTGTCCTCTGGTGCAGGGTAAGCTGAGACTGGTAAGGAAAGCTCTTCTTGCACACCCTGCATTCAGAGGGTGCCCGTCCCGGGGTTTCTGCTCCCTCGGGAAGACTGGTGGGTCCCGCGGTGCCAGATGAACCAACGGAATGGGACCCAAGCTGTCCTGAGAGCTCTCCTTGGTCCAAACACGTGGCTGCTTCTTGACGCACATCTTGGCAAGCGGGACCGCTGTCCCGTTTCCTTAGGACGTGTCTGCGATTCTTCAGAGGACCTCGTCTGGATGCACTCGTAGTGGAAACGTCTCCCTCTGGAACACAGGAGGAAAGGGTTCAGGAGCCACATTTTATTATTATTACTTTTTAAAAATATAAACTTATTTTTTAAATTGGAGGTTAATTACTTTACAATGTTGTATTGGTTTCACCATACATCAACATGAAATCTGCCACAGGTATACACGTGTTCCCCAACAGGAGCCACATTTTAAATATCAGTTCCTTCTTCAGGATTTTTCTGTCTCCCTACGCTCCCAGAATCCGCTGAAAGAGACTCAGCACCATGTTTAACAAGGAGCATTTTCTGTGCTGCCAGCCTCACTGGAACCCTGATGTTGGCTGAGAAGTTCCCAGCAAGCAACCAAGCTAAGAGCTTGGACTGTGGGACTCTGGGACGCTGGTGATGGAGAAGCTTGGCACTGGACAATGATCTCCGCCCCGCCTGTCCAAGGATGGCTACCCAGTCCCTTGCCACCATGGGAGGAAGCCTCTAAACTGCTGAATTTCATGGTTTTGAATCCTCACCAGGACCCTTCAGAAGTTCAGGTTCTCGAGATTGAAGGGCTTTTGTCTCTCCCCTGTCTTCGAGCAGGTCCTTCTCCAAGTTCTCCCTGGGCGTCTGACCCTCCAACTCACCTGTTTCAGGAACAGTCTCTGGCGGGAGAGCTCTCTGATCCTGACAAGGGACAAACAAGCAGAGTCAATAACCTATCTACCTTAGTCCATGGAAAACTGTTTCCTGTTTTCCCATCTGCCTCGTATCTTGATCTAAGACTCCACCTTTCTTAATGTCATTTTAGGGGATATGCCCTGACTTCTTCTGGTCCACCCCATCACCCTGATTGATAATCATCTCCTGATACTCAAGACTGTCCTGCATCTACACAGACTGTATCTTGCAATCAAATCAGGACATCACAGTTGGCACTCACTTCTCTATGCATAGGTCTCTCCAAATCATGCCCACTTCTGCCTGCCCCTGACTTTGGAAGTGAAGAACTCTAGGTCCAGCTCTCTGGACTCCATCGCTGTTGGAGACTTTGCCTGGATTCATCTTTGTGATGGTGGTTACCCAGTACATAGGAAGATGATGACGAGTATTCTTGGTCTCTACTCCATGCAAGTCAATAGCATCCCTGCCCATACCCAACCTTATTTGAACAAATCAGCTGCCTTCCATTCATTCTTCAATGTCTGAAAGTGAACGTGTTAGTCGCTCAGTTGTGTCTGACTCTTTGCAACCCCATGGACTATAGCCGCCAGGTTCCTCTGTTCATGGGATTCTCCAGGCAAGAATACTAGAGTGGGTAGCCATTCCCTTCTCCAGGGGATCTTCCTGACCCAGGGATCAAACTCCTGCATTCTTGGCAGATTCTTCACCATCTGAGCCACCAGGGAAGCCCAATGTCTACTGGGCAAAATGAGTCCAATTTGGAGTCACTCCTTCAGTTGCAAGGAATGATCATATTCTGAAATATAACGCGCCCCTGGGGAAAGGGGCCGTGGTTAGATCAGCTGTCAGTGCACTTACTGGTAGCGAATTGAACCTAGCATCATGTCAGGAAGACAGGACCTTCTCCCCACTCCTAAGACTAGAAGCTTTCCTGGCAGAGGGACAAAGATGGATTATCTTCATTCTCACACTGACTAGAAAAAATGCCTAGGAACTGAATGCATCCCCGGGAACTCCTGGAAGCACTGAGTCCATTCCTAGCCTTTGCCAAATCTCCCCATTACTCCAGCAGCCACACCCACCTGACTCTCTTCTACCTGCTTCCACTCTCTCGCCTGCTCCCTAGACAGGTCCGTGGCTCCTGGCAGATTCTGCAGCTCTTGGCTTCCCTCCTGGCCATCCTCTGGAGGTATGACCCTCACGGGGGGTTGGGGCTCCCCACACGGGTCTCTCTCATCGTCCATGTCACCGGCCTTGGCTTCAACCATCTCAGTATCGGGATCGCGCACAAGATATTTCTGCCCTTGTATGCAGACTATGGTCTGTGAGGGGAGAAATCAATCAAGATCAGTCTCTATAAGACCTGGAACGTAGCTGTCAGGCATCCAATGGCATTGACAATAGAAGCTCACGTTTGGTGTAAAAGATCTACGTCCTTCGAGTTGAGGCAGCCAAAACTATCTCCCAAATTGCCCAAGTGTGAGCTTCTCTCGCCTGTTCGGGAATCACTGACGCAGAGCCAAGCCCTCAGGTCCTATCTGTGGCCCCTGCAGCTTGCCGGTGGCCCCTCGCCCCACACCCTTCACTCAGATCCTACTCACCCAGTTCTTGGGTTTCTGCTTATTTCTCAGCACGTCCTCCAGGTCTTCGCAACTCTGCACCCCACTTTCCTTGAGCAGGACCTGGCACTCCAGGGGCATGCAGATCATGAACTGCTCCAGCACCAGCCTGTCCATCATCTGCTCCTTGGTGTGAAGATCCGGCCTCAGCCACAGATGGCAGAGTTCACGGAGCCTCCTCAGGACCTCAACGGGGTCAGAGTCCTCCGAGCTGCTAAATGTTCTGAACCGGATGTGCCAGGTGTCCTGGTCACACTCTGAGCTTTCCATGAGTGTGTCTTGGGGTGGTACCGACGCTGGTGACTCAGCCCTAGGGCTGTCTGTGCTGTGTCCACAACCCTGAAAAAATGCCTGCTCCTCAGCCGTATTGATGGAGGAAATTGCCAGTAGGACTCTGAGCAAATGCTTCTAGAAGTGGGTGCCCAGTTGACGCCTATGGAAATGGATTTCCTCTGCTTTTCCTCAGCATTAAAGTCACTGTTTAGCAGTCTAGGGAGAAAAAAAAAAATGGGTTTCATTTTGTTCCACCCATTGGACACCATTGCCCGACTCATTCAATGTTTCCTGAAACTGTCTGGTCAGAAATGACCGTAGGGCTTGCTCGGTGGTCCAGTGGCTAGGAATCTGCCTGCCAGTGCAGGGGGACATGGGTTTGATCCGACACGGGAAGACAGCACCTGCCTCTAAGCCCGTGCACCACAACTCTTGGGCCTGAGAGGGGCAACCCCTGAACCCGAGCTCTCGACTCGCAGCGCTGCCATGGGGGAAGGCACTGCAGCGAGAAGCCCGGACCCCTCAGCTAGAGTAGGCCCCACCAGCGGCGGCCAGAGCACGCCCTCACGGCAAAGAAGACCCAGCCCAGCCAAAAGGAACGAATCAAACAACGGTAAACTAATAAGAAACATGAATGCAGTTTTTACATGGCGATAGGGTCACCGCTCAGAAACCCTGGAAGAAAACGAGCCCCTCACAGCAACGTGTGTGGGCACGTTCTCCTCCCCTCACGGAAGAGCTCGATGACCTGCTGTTAATGCTGGGTTAGAGGAAGATCTCGTCACAAGGTCTCCCAGCTAATGTAAGATGAGCAGAAACAAGACCTTTTTGAAAGCCACCCCTGTGTCCTGATTTCTAAGCCTTCTCCTTGCACATGCCCACCCATCGCTTACCCCTTCCAGGTTCCTTGCCTTCAGCCTCCTCAGGTCAGGGACTGGCTCTAAGTGTGTCTGGAGCTGAAACGTCTGTATTTATAGAGGGGTGGGTGAAACTCCAGGGGTTTCTGCCCATAACCTCATCATCCCAGTGATTGGATAAAGGGCATGCAAGGAACCACTCTGGATAATCTGGGTAGATTCAATTTCCTGTGGAGACTCCAACAGGAAGAACCTTTAAAGAGGCCACCGTATTGGTTTGGTAGTAAACTTTCTCTTATGTATTTTATTTATTTCAGACTTCATGGATGGCATTTCTTGGGGAAACAGATTGATTTTCCTGATCTAATGAATTTTTTCTCTCTGCTTGGAAACTGTGAGGCAGTCCAATAATTGTAATCCGATGGTAGTAATCAAATTGGGTTACCTAATCTTGTTTCTTTTCTCATGAAATAAGTCATCAAAGACTTTTGTCTAAAATCAGCTGATGAGATCAACTGTAAGAAGCCATTTCAGAGGCATCACAGAAACCAGAGGTTGTACAACAGTAGGGAAAAAGAAGGCAATGGCACCCCACTCCAGTACTCTTGCCTGGAAAATCCCATGGACAGAGGAGCCTGGTGGGCTGCAGTCCATGGGGCCGCTAAGAGTCGGACACGACTGAGCGACTTCACTTTCACTTTTCAGTTTCCTGCATTGGAGAAGGAATTGGCAACCCGCTCCAGCATTCTTGCCTGGAGAATCCCAGGGACGGGGGAGCCAGGTGGGCTGCCGTCTGTGCGGTCACACAGAGTCGGACACGACTGAAGTGACTTAGCAGCAGTAGCAGCAGCAGGGGAAAAGAATGTCACTTATCAATTTAAGAAGCCTTCTTTTTCTAAATACCTAAGGAAGCAGTATCCAAACTAGTACAAAGGGAACATATCTCAACACAATGGCCCCATAGACAAAACCACGGCTACCACCTACTCTGTGTAGCGAAGTCTTAGAAAACACACAGCTCTTTGATAGAAATGTGTTTGTTTATTTGAAATTTAACTTTCACTGGTGATCCTGTGTTTAATCTAGCCGTCCTGCTAGAAGCATCCTATTTTACAAGGAAATCACGCCTGATAAGAAGGCAGTCAGCAGTAGCCTCACTCTGATGATGAGGCTGATAACCAGTGAGATACAGCTTCAAGGGAAGAACAAGAACACAAAGCAAAAACATGTAAGAAAACCACAGTCTAACATCGTAAGGCAATTATCCTCCAACTGAAAATAAACCAATGAAAAAGAAAACTATAGTCTATAGCAAAGTAGAAAACAAAATCCAAAGGGAAAAATAAGTCATCACTCAAATATCCTAATTCCCGCGAAAGGAACCCCACTGGGTTCCAGCATCCTCCTGAGCTCTTCGCCTGTCATCCACACTTTGCATCACACAGGTGACAAAACATTCTAAATTTTCTCATTAAAACAGAAAAGACGTGGACCTGAGGGCAGGGTCCTGAGCCAGTCATTTGGAATGGATCTTCTGGTGGCGTTTGAAAGTCCCCAGCTGACGGAAGGCCCTGTGGCACTCGGGGCACACGTAGGGCTTGACCCCAGAGTGGGTGCGCTGGTGGACGCTGAGGTTCCCTCGGTGGCCGAAGGCCCTGTCACAGTGCTCACAGCGGAAAGGCTTCTCCTGGGTGTGGGTCCTCTTGTGGGCGCGCAGCGTGGAGTCGTGGGTGAACTTCTTGAGGCAGAGATCACAGCTGTAGCGCTTCTCGCCAGTGTGGATCCGCTGGTGAACCCGCAGGTCCGAAGGCTGCGTGAACCCTCTGGCACAGAGGTCGCATCGAAAGGGCCTCTCTCCTGTGTGTGTCCTCTGGTGCAGGGTAAGCTGAGACTGGTAAGGAAAGCTCTTCTTGCACACCCTGCATTCAGAGGGTGCCCGTCCCGGGGTTTCTGCTCCCTCTGGAAGACTGGTGGGTCCCGCGGTGCCAGATGAACCAACGGAATGGGACCCAAGCTGTCCTGAGAGCTCTCCTTGGTCCAAACACGGGGCTGCTTCTTGACGCATGTCTTGGCAAGCGGGACCACTGTCCCATTTCCTTAGGACGTGTCTGCGTTTCTTCAGAGGACCTCGTCTGGATGGACTCGTAGTGGAAACGTCTCCCTCTGGAACACAGGAGGAGAGGGTTCAGGAGCCACATTTGAAGTATCAGTTCCTTCCTGGGGACTCTGCCCTCTCTCTCTGCCCTCCCAGAATCTGCTGCAAGAAGAGATTCGGCACCATAGTTCTCAAGGAGCATTTTCCTTGCTGCCAGCCGCACTGGAACCATCCCTAATCTTGGCTACAGACTTCCCATCAACCAAACTACCTGAGTCTAGCTGATGAGACACTCCAGAACGCTGACGATGGAGAAGGTTGGCACTGGAGAACCAACGCCTACCCCCCAACACCATGGGATGGAAATGCTGGGTACCCTTTCCTGGACATCCGTGGAGGCAGTCATTACCTCCCGTGGTCTCCAAGTGTCTAATACTCACCGCGATCCTGCAGAAGTTCAGGCTCTTGAGACGGACGGGCCCTGGTCACGCCTGTGTCTTCCAGCAGGTCCTTCTCCGGGTTCTCCTTGGAGGGCGTCTCACCCTCCAGTTCACCGGTTCCAGGAATGGTCTCTGGCGGGAGAGCTTTCTGGCCCTGACAACGGGCCACCAAGCAGAGTCAATCCCACTGCCTCAGCCCACGGCAAGCTGTGTCTTCTCTTTCCCCAGCCCCCGAGTACCCTGATCTAAGACTCCGGCTTTCTGGATATCAGTTTGGGGGATATGCCCTGACTGCTTCCCATCACCTGACTGGCAGTCCTCTCCTGATTCCCATGAGTGTCCTTGATCTATACCGACCATCTCTGGCAAGCAAGTCCAGACTTCACAGCCGACACTGCCCACTGTCTGCGCACATCTCTCTCCACCTCATCTCACATTCTCCCTGCCCCTGACTCTGCAGCAGAGGACTCCGGCTCGAGGCATCCTGACTTCACCACTTGTTGAGACCTCGCCTGGATTTGTCTTCCTCACGGAGGGTGGCCTGGGGCATAATAAGGCGATAAGCAGTGTAGCTGGTCTCTATTCATGAGAAATCAGTAGCATCTCCTCCCCCAACTCACATTTCAAAAGAGTCCACTCTCTCCAGATATACTCCAAAACCTGCTGGGGGGGAAAATGACTCCAGCTGGGAATTTTTTATTCAATTCACAATATTCCCCAATAGTAAGTGCCTCTGACGAAATCCATCATGGGTAAAACAGCTGTGAGAGCATGTACCCCTGACGAACGGGCCCAGCACCATCCCGTGGAAACAGGACTCCCCTCTCCTCATGCTTATGGCCACAAGCTTTCACGGTGAAGCACTAGGAGAGACGGATGAGTCTTCAATCTCACACTGGCTGGAAAAGGGCTGGGAACGGAATGCATCCTCGGGAATTCCTGGAGGCAGTGGGTCCATTCTTGGCCTTTGTCAAGTTCTGCCAATTACTTCCCCCCGCCACGCCCAGCCAAGCCTCTTCTACCTGCTCCCAGACCGCAGGTCAGGGCGTCACACTCACCTGCCCCCTCAACAGGTCCCGGGCTCCCGGCCGACGCTGCCCGTCTTGGCTTTCCTGCTGGCCCCCGTCTGGAGGGACGACGCTGACTGCAGACTGGGGCTCCCTGGCCCGGTCTCCCTCATCGTGCCCCTCACTGACCTCAAATCCTAACATCTCAACATCCGAGACTGGCATCAAAAAATCCTCGCCTTGGACACGGACTACAGTCTGTGAGGAAAAGGTCAGATAGTATCAGTCTCCCTTCACAAGATCCAAAAAGGCATTCATTGTGCATCCCAGCCTAGGAGCCCACCCCCGGGAACGGCATCTGAAAGAGCAACGCCCTCAAAGCGAGGACCAGCAGAAACCTCTCCCGGGACGCCACCGGCAAGAGCCCAGCCCTGCGGGAAGCACTGCCGTAGGGCCCACCCCTCGGGTGTTCTGCTTCAGCTCCCGGCTCGCAGCCCACCTCCCCACCGTCCCCTGTCTCACAGGGCCACTCAGGTCCTCCTCACCCATCTCCTCAGTTTCTGCGGATTTCTCAGCACCTCCTCCAGATCCTTACAAGTCTCGGCACCACTGCTTTTGACCAGGACCTGGATCTCCGGCGGCATGCACGTCACGAACTGCTCCAGCACCAGCCTGTCCACCATCTGCTCCTTGGTGTGAAGATCCGGCCTCAGCCACAGGCCGCAGAGCTCACGGAGCCGCCGCAGGGCCTTGATCGGGTCGGACTCTTCCGAGCTGCTAAACGTCCTGAAGCGGACGCGCAGCTCTTCAAGGTCGGAGCCGGGGTCTTCGCGTCCGGTGTCTTGGCGAGGCCACTCTGCCCTGGGGCTGTCCGCGAGGAGGCCACGACCCCCCGTCTGGTTCTCAGCCATACTGCCTGTAGAGTTCTTCAGCAGGACTCTGGGCAAATGCTTCTGGAAGAGGGTGCCCAACGGACCCCGAAGAAAGGAATTTCCTCTAGCTTATCCTCAGTAATAGAAGTATGGGGGCAAAAAAGAAAAAAAAAAAAAAAGAACGCAGCCAGTTAGTTTTATTTTCATCCACCTACCATCCCTCATCCCAATACTGGGCATTATTCCCCCTTCAGCATTTCATACCAGGGACAAGAATCCATTCTATTCTTCTTCCGACATCCATCTTAGAGTACAACAAGAAACTGCGTAGTCAAAAATGTCCCCAGGGCGGTGCTTAAAAGCCCTGGCTGAAAACATGAACCACACCATGCGACCCCATGGAGCGCGCGGACAACCTCATTCACAGAAGAGTTCCACAAAGGAACCACGGTCTGCGCGTGGCCGGAGGGAGGGCGGCGGATTCCACACGGTCTCTGAGCGAATGCAAGGTGAACAGAAAGCCAGGACTCACCGAAACCCACTTGCACGTGCCCTGACTTTCTGGCGTTCTCTCTAGACATTTCCCACCAATTACCTCCTTGCAGCCTCCTCGCCCTGGGGCTCTCGGTTGGGGCCTTGCTCTCACTCGGCCGCGGAGAAGGGTCTCTCTGGAGCTGGGAGAGACGCCGGACTTCCCGGCCTGTCGCCCAAGCAGCGCGTGCAAGGCTAAGGGGGGGCGACCCACGGCAGATAATCCCACTTTCCTTAACCGCCAGGGACTCGATTGCCCTCGGAAACTCGCTCAGGAGAAGCCGCGATTTACTCAAGAGGCCTCCGCAGTGGTCTGGTGATCAATTCTGTGTGTTTTGCTTCGTTTTGGGCAAGCGGGAGGCGCGTGGGTCTCAGTTCCCAGCGCGCGGAGGGAAACCACGCCGCCCGCAGCGGAAGCGCCCAGTCCCCGCCGCTGCCCCGCGAGGGAAACGCCTCGGTGTCTTCGTGGACTTTATTTATTTTGGACGTTGGGCATTGCGTTTTGGGGTGAGCGGATTGCTTTTAGTGATCTCGTGAATTTTTGGTCTCACTGCCGGGAGGGTTCGACAGAGGCAGAGGCGTGATGGGGGGGCCAGGTCGGGCTGACTCCTCTCGTCTCTCTGCTCTTGAGAGACAAGTCTTTAAAGGCTTTTCTAAAATCAGCAGGTGAGCCACGGTGCGAGAAGAACCGACTTCTAGGCAGCCGCTTTGAAGACTGGAAGTTGCCCACCAGTAGGAAAAAAGAAGGACGCCTATCGCTTTCGGAAGCCTTCCTTTCTAAACACCTCGGGAAGAAATACCCTAACAAGTACGCAGTGAGTGAATCTGTCTCCGCATAATAACCGCCACGTAGGCAAATCCAGGGCTGTCACCTATTCCAGGTAGAGAAGTCTTAGAAGATACGCAGAACACTCTTTGACAGAAATGCGTTTATTTGAAATTTAGATTCCACTGGAGAGCCTGGCCTCTGCCAGGAGCGTGCAGTTTTGCAGTGAGGTCCCGCCTAACAGGCCGGCAGTCAGCAGGAGGCTCAGCTTCATGACGCAGTGCGGGCAACGAACGAGGCATGCCTTCACGCGAAGAACAACGAAACAAAGCGGAACAGGCTGCAACAGGCTAAGCTAAAGTAGAAAACAAATCCAAAGGGGGCCACAAGCCATCACTCAAATAGCCTCCTCACTCAGGTGAATGGAACGCCCCTGGACCCAGTATCTTCGGAAGCTCTTCACATGTCAGCCACCCTTTGTGTTACAGAAGTGACAAATCGTTGTGAGTTTCCTCCTTGGAGCAGAAAGGACTTCGACCCGAGGGCAGGGTCCTGGGCCGGCATTCGGAATGGGTTTCCTGGTGGGATTGGAGAGACCCCAGGGAGCGGAAAGCCGATGGCATTCGGGGCACACGTAGGCCTTGAGCCAGAGTGTGAACACTGAGGTTCCCACTGTGGTGGAAGCTTTGTCACAGTGCTCACAGCAGAAAGGCTTCTCTTGGCTGTGGGTGCTCTGGTGAGCGTGCAGCGTGGAGTCGTGGGTGAACTTCTTGGGGCAGATCACAGCCGTAGGGCTTCTCGCCCGCGTGGGTCTCCTGGTGAGCACACAGGTCCGGAGGCTGCAAGAACCACTGGACATGGATGTTGGCTTTTTTTTTTTAATTTAAAGGACCTTGTGTCTTTAATGCAGTTCCAGAGTAAGGGCCCATTACTTTGATAAGCAGGGGCTCAGCAGAAGGCTCAAGAGGATGTGTGTAAAAGAACGTTTCCAGGGCTCCAGAGATGACCCCGTCTCCTGGGTGGGGCAGCTACTTGGTCCAGCTGACTTTGGGAACGTCATGGTGCTCCGTGAGCCTGTCCAGGTGTCTGTTGAAGTCCTCCACCCTCTGCTTGTGGGCTTTGGATGCTTTCTTCAGGATCCTCTCCATCTGTCGCCTCCCCTGCGCCTTCTCAAAGGCCACCTGGGCGGGGGTCCGCTTGTCAAGGTGGCGCCTCTGCTCCTCCTCCTGGCTCTTCTGGGTTTTCCCCATTGCTTCCAGGAGTTTTGCCTCGTCTCTGTCCTTCTTCCTCTTCCGCTTGGCCGCGCCGAGCTCTGGGACTCCCCTCAGCCTCAGGGGCCCCTTTTGGACCCGCTCACGGGCGTCCATGCTGCCCATCTTCGGATTCGGATTTCTAAATGGACAAAAGTGGGGGTCCGTTTTCTCAAATGGAAATTGGGACAGTATCATTCTCTACTGTAGATCTGGGGGGTTCTCTCTGTGCGGGTTAACACAAATGAATGCGGACGAACAGCTCTGCTTAGCCCAGGGGGCCGAGGTTCAGAAAGCCTTGTGGAATAAATGCACCACACCGCACCACACCGTGGAGGGTGGCAGCGCTCTCCCCCCGTCACAGAGAGCTCCGCAGTCAGCCAAAGTTAACATGGAGTTTAAGGGAGACCCACCGCTTTCACAAGCTTTCACTGCTTTCTTTGAGCTGATGCAAGGTGAGTAGAAAACCTAGCCTTCCGAAACCCACCACCTCCTTCTGTATTGATTCCCAAACCTTCTCCTTAGACGTTCTCAGTCATCACTTACCTCCTCTGAGCCCTCTTGCCGTCAGCCTCCTCAAGTCGGTGACTGGCTATCAGAGTGTGTCTGGGGCTGAAACATCTCTATTTATAGAGAGCCGGGGGGAATGGCAAGGGTCCCTGCTCGTAACCCCATCAGCACAGTGATTGTGTAAGGGTGGGTCAAGCCTTTTATATGACCTCATTTTAGATAATCCAATTTATCCATGGATCCAGTTTCACACGGACACTCCACCAGAAAAAATCACAGCTTGTCAAAGAGGCCTCCAAGCTGGTTTTGTGGTAGACTTCTCTGACAGCTCAGTGGGTAAAGAACTCGCCTGCAATGCAGGAGACGCTGCTCTAGTTCCTGGGTCAGGAAGATCTGCTGGAGAAGGGATAGGCTACCCACTCCAGTGTTCTTGGGCTTCCCTTGTGGCTCAGCTGGGAAAGAAGTAGAGTGAAAGTCTTTCAGTCAAGTCCGACTCTTGTGACCCCGTGGGTATATATTCCGTGGAATTCTCCAGGCCAGAAGACTGGAGTGGGTAGGCGTTCCCTTCTCCAAGGGATCTTCCTAACCCAGGGAGCAAACCCAGGTCTCCCACATGGCAGGCAGATTCTTTGCCACCAGGGAAGCCCATGCACGTTTTGGCAGTAAGATTGATTTTCCTGGTCGAGCAAATACTTTTCTCGTTCACCTGGAGAGCTGGAAGGGGTCAAAGCGCAGGCATCGGAAAGTTTTAACCAGTTTGGGCCACCTATGCATCCCTGGTGGCTCGGTGGTGCAGGATCTGCCTGCCAGTGCAGGAGGCGTGGGTTCACTCCCTGGCTTGGGACGATCCCTCGCAGAAGGAAATGGCCAACTCACTCCAGTTTTCTTGCCTGGAAAATTCAATGGACAGAAGAACCTGGTGGGCTACAGTCCATGGAATGGCAGAATTGGACACAACTGAGCTACTAAACAACCCTTTTTAAAATTCTGCATGTAGAGATCTTGGACGAGGTCAGAATCCTGTACGTTCTGCAGGGAACGTGCCACTTTTGGGGTTGCAGTCTGGCTTTTCGGTAAGCACACTTTGGTGCGGCGTAGACACTGGTGGTTCTGATTAGGGGCTGTCTGGGACTATTCCTGACCCGACAAAAAACGTACATTCTTTAGCCATAGTGACTGAGGAATTTACTAGCAAAATGTTGAGCACATGCTTCTAGAAGCCCGTGACAAATTCACCCCGATGTAAAGGGATTTCCTCTACCTTTCGTCAGCAACGTATTCACTTTTCAGAAGAATGGGGACAAAAGATAAATGAACAGGATTAGTTTCATTTTTTTCCACCCTTCCATCTTCTCTACATTCCTCATCCCAATACCCAATACCATTCCCCCACTGGTACAATATCTCATACTGAATGGACATTAGTCCATCCATCATTCTTCTGACATCCACCTTTGCAGGAAAAAAAGGTTGAAATGTCTGAATGCCTCCCTAGAGTTTGACTTCTGTAGTCTGAGACTATGTTGTTCTTTGCTGTACTTTCAAGAAATTTACAATGTGTGAGACTCCTCAAATGGATTTTAACAGCAATGCCAGTTTTTATATTATTCGGTCAAGACAAGCCACCAGGCAAGGCTCTCAGTCATGATTATTCTGGGGAAAAAAAAGTTCGAACAAGACTATTTAAACACTGAATTCCATGTAGTGCAGTGACGGTGGAAATATTCAGCAAAGATTGTCCACCCAAAACATTTCCTTGCTCTCACCAGGGTATTTATTAGCTCCAAGGAAAGGATGCACAAAAGGATCCCAAGAGAATAAAGTTCCTGATCAGATACTTGTTATGGTCATGAAACACACAACGTACAATTTTGACTCTTTTATGAAGTGTACAATCTTGTTCCACCAAGTTCATTCACAATTTTGTGCAACTGTTAATGGTGTCTACTCCCAGCTTTTTTCATCACCCCAAGAACAAACTGTGAGTCATGAGAAGTCGCTCCCCATTCTCTGCCCACCTTCCCCCTTACCCTTGGCAATCCCTTCATCTACTTCTTGCATCTGTGGGTTCAGTTCAGTTCAGTTCAGTCGCTCAGTCGTGTCCGACGCTTTGAGACCCCATGAACTGCAGCACGTCAGGCCTCCCTGTCCATCACCTACTCCCGGAGTTTACTCAAACTCATGTCCATTGAGTCGGTGATGCCATCCAACCATCTCACCCTCTCTCATCCCCTTCCCCTCCTGCCTTCAATCTTTCCCAGCATCAGGGTCTTTTCACATGAGTCACTTCTTCGCATCAGGTGGCCAAAGTGTTGGAGTTTCAGCTTCAGCGTCAGTCCTTCCAATGAATATTCAGGACTGATTTCCTTTAGAATGGACTGGTTGGATCTACTTGCAGTCCAAAGGACACTCAAGAGTCTTCTCCAATACCAAGGTTCAAAAGCATCAGTTTTTTGCCGCTCAACTTTTTTTAAGTCCAACTCTCACATCCATACATGACTACTGGAAAAATCATAGCTTTGACTAGACCGACGTTGGTTGGCAAAGTAATGTCTCTGTTTTGTAATATGCTGTCTAGGTTGGTCATAACTTTTCCTCCAAGGAGCAAGAGTCTTTTAATTTCATGGCTACAGTCACCATCTGCAGTGATTTTGGAGGCCCCTCCCCCGAAAAAAAAATAAATTCTCTCACTGTTTCCACTGTTTCCCCATCTATTTGCCATGAAGTGATGGGACCCGATGCCATGATCTTAGTTTTCTGAATGTTGAGTTTTAAGCCAAGTTTTTCACTCTCCTCTTTCACTTTCATCAAGAGACTCTTTGGTTCTTCTTTGCTTTCATGCCATAAGGGTGGTGTTATCTGCGGATCTGAGGTTATTGATATTACTCCTGGAAATCTTGATTCCAGCTTCTATTTCATCCAGCCCAGCTTGTCTCATGATGTACTCTGCATATAAGTTAAATAAGCAGGGTGACAATATACAGCCTTGACGGACTCCTTTTCCTATTTGGAATCAGTCTGTTGTTCCAAGTTCAGTTCTAACTGTTGCTTCCTGATCTGCATACAGATTTCTCAGGCGGCAGCTCAAGAAGTCTCGTATTTCTGTCTAAGAATTTTCCATAGTTTATTGTGATCCACACAGTCAAAGGCTTTGGCATAATCAATAAAGCAGAAGTAGATGTTTCTCTGGAACTCTCTTGCTTTTTCAATGATCCAGTTGATGTTGGCAATTTGATCTCTGGTTCCTCTGCCTTATCTAAAACCAGCTTGAACATCAGGAAGTTCATGGTTCACATATTGCTGAAGCCTGGCTTGGAGAATTTTGAGCATTACTTTGCTAGCGTGTGAGATGAGTGCAATTGTGTGGTAGTTTGAGCATTCTTTGGCATTGCCTTTCTTTGGGATTGGCATGAAAACTGACCTTTTCCAGTCCTGTGGCCACTGCTGAGTTTTCCAAATTTGCTGGCATATTAAGTACAGCACTTTCACAGCATCATCTTTGAGGATTTGAAATAGTTCAACTGGAATTCCATCACCCCCACTAGCTTTGTTCATAGTGATGCTTCCTAAGACCCACCTGACGTCACATTCCAGGATGTCTGGCTCTAGGTGAGTGATCACACCTTTGTGATTATCTGGGTTGTGAAGATCTTTTTTGTACAGTTCTGTGTATTCTTGCCACCTCTTCTTAATATCTTCTGCTTCTGTTGGGTCCACACCATTTCTGTCCTTTATTGGCCCGTCCTTGCATGAAATTCGGGGCGGGCTCCTCTCCAGTCGCGGGGCGCAGGATTCTCACTGCAGGGGCCGCTCCTGTGCGGAGCCCGGGCTCTCGGGGGCCTGGGCTTCGGTAGTGGCGGCTCCCAGGCTCCGTGGTTGTGTCGCGTGGCCTTAGCTGCTCTGAGCACTGGGATCTTCTCGGGTCAGGGATGGAACTCGTGTCCTTTCATTGGCAGGCACAACCTTTACCACCGAGCCCCCGGGGAAGCCCTATTCTTCATTTTTCTTAGCTAACACTTAACTGCGTCTGTGTTTTGAAGTCTCATTCATATTTCATTGTATTAATTTCTTGTGTTTATTCTTCGATAATGGTTCTCATACCCCTGTTTCTGAAGAGACCCAGTCTTCATATTCTATATTGCTTCTTTGAATTAGTGGCCTCCATCTTGGGCCTGTAAGTTAACATCCTTTGAGATAGAAGGAGGCGACAGAGGATGAGACGGTTGGATGGCATCACTGACTCAATGGACACAAGTTTGAGCAAACTCCCATGAGATGTGAAGGACGGGGAAGCCTGGCGAGCTGCAGTCCATGGAGTTGCAAAGTGAAAGAAAGTGAAGTGGCTTTTTGTGACCCCATGGACTGTAGCCCACCAGGTTCCTCCGTCCATGGGATTCTCCAGGCAAGAATACTGCAGTGGGTTGCCATTCCCTTCTCCAGGGGATCGTCCCAACCCAGGGAGCAAACCCACGTCTCCTGCCCTGGCAGGCGGATTCTTTACCCCGGAGCCTCCTGGGAAACCATGAGAAGCTGCCGCAATTCTGAGAACTGACCCAAGAAATGAAAACAGACCCGGAACTGAGGGTTAGCTGTATTTTCAACAATCAAGGTGACACTGATGAGACCAGTGAGGGCCAGTTTCAAGATGGCTGTCAGAGCTGACTGTGCTGTTTCTGCCTGTAGCCCCCCTCCCTCCATCTATAAAAGCTGTTGCTCATTAATTGTCCGGGGTGGGAGATGGGGGGGAGTCAGCCACTGGACAGATGTCTGCCCCGCCCTCCACAGTTGGAGAAGGAAATGGCACCCCACTCCAGCACTCTTGCCTGGAAAATGCCATGGATGGAGGAGCCTCGTAGGCTACAGTCCACGGGGTCACAAAGAGTTGGACGTGACTGAGCGACTTCACTTTCACTTTCAACAGTTACTGGCGTCCGGAATAAAGCTAGCTTTCCTTTCCCCAACCTGGCCTCTATATTGGCTTTTGAGTGGCGAGCAGCCAGATGCCAATATCTATTACAATATCATGTCCATTGAGTCGGTGATGCCATCCAACCATCTCACCCTCTCTCATCCCCTTCCCCTCCTGCCTTCAATCTTTCCCAGCATCAGGGTCTTTTCACATGAGTCACTTCTTCGCATCAGGTGGCCAAAGTGTTGGAGTTTCAGCTTCAGCGTCAGTCCTTCCAATGAATATTCAGGACTGATTTCCTTTAGAATGGACTGGTTGGATCTACTTGCAGTCCAAAGGACACTCAAGAGTCTTCTCCAATACCAAGGTTCAAAAGCATCAGTTTTTTGCCGCTCAACTTTTTTTAAGTCCAACTCTCACATCCATACATGACTACTGGAAAAATCATAGCTTTGACTAGACCGACGTTGGTTGGCAAAGTAATGTCTCTGTTTTGTAATATGCTGTCTAGGTTGGTCATAACTTTTCCTCCAAGGAGCAAGAGTCTTTTAATTTCATGGCTACAGTCACCATCTGCAGTGATTTTGGAGGCCCCTCCCCCGAAAAAAAAATAAATTCTCTCACTGTTTCCACTGTTTCCCCATCTATTTGCCATGAAGTGATGGGACCCGATGCCATGATCTTAGTTTTCTGAATGTTGAGTTTTAAGCCAAGTTTTTCACTCTCCTCTTTCACTTTCATCAAGAGACTCTTTGGTTCTTCTTTGCTTTCATGCCATAAGGGTGGTGTTATCTGCGGATCTGAGGTTATTGATATTACTCCTGGAAATCTTGATTCCAGCTTCTATTTCATCCAGCCCAGCTTGTCTCATGATGTACTCTGCATATAAGTTAAATAAGCAGGGTGACAATATACAGCCTTGACGGACTCCTTTTCCTATTTGGAATCAGTCTGTTGTTCCAAGTTCAGTTCTAACTGTTGCTTCCTGATCTGCATACAGATTTCTCAGGCGGCAGCTCAAGAAGTCTCGTATTTCTGTCTAAGAATTTTCCATAGTTTATTGTGATCCACACAGTCAAAGGCTTTGGCATAATCAATAAAGCAGAAGTAGATGTTTCTCTGGAACTCTCTTGCTTTTTCAATGATCCAGTTGATGTTGGCAATTTGATCTCTGGTTCCTCTGCCTTATCTAAAACCAGCTTGAACATCAGGAAGTTCATGGTTCACATATTGCTGAAGCCTGGCTTGGAGAATTTTGAGCATTACTTTGCTAGCGTGTGAGATGAGTGCAATTGTGTGGTAGTTTGAGCATTCTTTGGCATTGCCTTTCTTTGGGATTGGCATGAAAACTGACCTTTTCCAGTCCTGTGGCCACTGCTGAGTTTTCCAAATTTACTGGCATATTAAGTACAGCACTTTCACAGCATCATCTTTGAGGATTTGAAATAGTTCAACTGGAATTCCATCACCCCCACTAGCTTTGTTCATAGTGATGCTTCCTAAGACCCACCTGACGTCACATTCCAGGATGTCTGGCTCTAGGTGAGTGATCACACCTTTGTGATTATCTGGGTTGTGAAGATCTTTTTTGTACAGTTCTGTGTATTCTTGCCACCTCTTCTTAATATCTTCTGCTTCTGTTGGGTCCACACCATTTCTGTCCTTTATTGGCCCGTCCTTGCATGAAATTCGGGGCGGGCTCCTCTCCAGTCGCGGGGCGCAGGATTCTCACTGCAGGGGCCGCTCCTGTGCGGAGCCCGGGCTCTCGGGGGCCTGGGCTTCGGTAGTGGCGGCTCCCAGGCTCCGTGGTTGTGTCGCGTGGCCTTAGCTGCTCTGAGCACTGGGATCTTCTCGGGTCAGGGATGGAACTCGTGTCCTTTCATTGGCAGGCACAACCTTTACCACCGAGCCCCCGGGGAAGCCCTATTCTTCATTTTTCTTAGCTAACACTTAACTGCGTCTGTGTTTTGAAGTCTCATTCATATTTCATTGTATTAATTTCTTGTGTTTATTCTTCGATAATGGTTCTCATACCCCTGTTTCTGAAGAGACCCAGTCTTCATATTCTATATTGCTTCTTTGAATTAGTGGCCTCCATCTTGGGCCTGTAAGTTAACATCCTTTGAGACAGAAGGAGGCGACAGAGGATGAGACGGTTGGATGGCATCACTGACTCAATGGACACAAGTTTGAGCAAACTCCCATGAGATGTGAAGGACGGGGAAGCCTGGCGAGCTGCAGTCCATGGAGTTGCAAAGTGAAAGAAAGTGAAGTGGCTTTTTGTGACCCCATGGACTGTAGCCCACCAGGTTCCTCCGTCCATGGGATTCTCCAGGCAAGAATACTGCAGTGGGTTGCCATTCCCTTCTCCAGGGGATCGTCCCAACCCAGGGAGCAAACCCACGTCTCCTGCCCTGGCAGGCGGATTCTTTACCCCGGAGCCTCCTGGGAAACCATGAGAAGCTGCCGCAATTCTGAGAACTGACCCAAGAAATGAAAACAGACCCGGAACTGAGGGTTAGCTGTATTTTCAACAATCAAGGTGACACTGATGAGACCAGTGAGGGCCAGTTTCAAGATGGCTGTCAGAGCTGACTGTGCTGTTTCTGCCTGTAGCCCCCCTCCCTCCATCTATAAAAGCTGTTGCTCATTAATTGTCCGGGGTGGGAGATGGGGGGGAGTCAGCCACTGGACAGATGTCTGCCCCGCCCTCCACAGTTGGAGAAGGAAATGGCACCCCACTCCAGCACTCTTGCCTGGAAAATGCCATGGATGGAGGAGCCTCGTAGGCTACAGTCCACGGGGTCACAAAGAGTTGGACGTGACTGAGCGACTTCACTTTCACTTTCAACAGTTACTGGCGTCCGGAATAAAGCTAGCTTTCCTTTCCCCAACCTGGCCTCTATATTGGCTTTTGAGTGGCGAGCAGCCAGATGCCAATATCTATTACAATATCATCCTTGAGTTTACCGCCCCCAACAAATTCCCAGGCTAATTAATAGAAGAAAACACTGATTCTCTGGAAAAAAAAAAAAAAATTGTTATCTCCATTCTGCTCCAAATGACCTGTCTTCATTTCTGCTGGAGGAGAGCCAGGTGCAATGAAAGAGTGCTATCTTGAAGAATCTTTTCAAGCTGAGACACCCTAGAATCTCGGTGTTCAAATGGGCATTAATATTACATTGCCTAACAGTCCATAATCCCAGGAGAATACAGTCACTTTCCATGCTCGAGTGGGTGCCGACTTCAGTCGTGGCCGACTCTTTGCAGCCCAGCAGACCACAGCCCACCAGGCTCCTCCGTCCATGGGACTCTCCAGGCAAGAACACTGGAGTGGGTTGCCATTCCCTTCTCCAGGGGATCTTCCCAACCCAGGGATCGAACATGGTTCTCCTGCATTGCAGGCAGATTCTTTACCATCTGAGCCACCAGGGAAGCCCCAAAATAAATAAAATATAATATAATTTATATTTCTACTGTATTTCAATTGAAAAAGAGAGAAGACAAAGAAATACAGCCTATCCTCTGTATTAGTAAGTTCTGTATCTGTGGATTCAACCAATGGTAGATTGGAAAAAAAAAAAAACAGTTCTTCCAGTGCTTCAGATTTTCTTCCTGAGATTTTAATTTCAGGATCTCGGTCTCAGTAGAGGGTGACGACGCAGGGTTTCAGAAGGAGCCGGAGGGGCAAAGGTTTGGAGCAGAAGTCTGGGGACATCTAGGAACCCAAGGCATCTTCCTCCTTGAGGACTTTCTGGCCGAGCACGCCTGGATCTGTGCAAGAGAAAGAGGTCAGTTTGAATGGCTCCATTCCCCACCGCTACCCCAGCCAAGTTCTGAGTTTTGTGGTGACCCAAGAGAGGAACCTCTCTTCGGTTCATCTCAGTTTCGACGACCTTCTCGAGGACAGAGAGCTCCTCCTCTCTGCCCTTGCCTCTTCTGCCATCTCCTATTCGTCTACCCACCTACTTCCTCTTGCACTCCCATTTGGAGATGGTACATGGTGATGCTGGGGAGCGTTTTCAAGCGCCAGAGTGTAGCCAAGTTTGCAGTGGGAAGCAGTGAATCAGAAGGTGTCCCCTGTCTGGGGTTGGTAGTCCTCCACCAGATACTTGTCAAAGCACGTCCCAAAATAAGGTTGGGATCGAAGGAGGTGGAACTGAGGTAAAAAATCTAACTCGAGAACGGCAGGCAAAGCTGGGGCTTGATCGTTGACTGTCTGTGGTCGGCTGGGTCAGTGGTATGTGAGCCTGCACTTGCTTAATTTAGTTCGTTCATTTCACAAATATTTACCGGGCACCCACCATGCACCATCCATTGCACTAGGCAGTAAGCAAGACGGAGGAGGTCTCTTCACTCTCACGAAGCTTACATTTTACTGGAAGGAGACAGAGTATAAGTAGGTAAAACTATGAAGGAGGGAGAATCGTATAGTGGTAAATGCTGCTAGTAAGTGGATTTCCCTGGTGGCTCAGATGGTAAAGAATCTGCCTGCCATGTGGGACAAAGAGAAATAGATTAACGTCAGATCAAGCGGACAGGTGACCGTTAATGGAAGAGGGGATGACTAAGCTGGTTTCTGAATGGCATGAAGGATCTAGCCACGCAAAACTCTAGAAACAGAACTCCCGAGAGAATTCCCTGGAGGCCTAGTGGTTAGGGCTCGGTTCTTTCACTGGCGTGGTTCAATCCCTGCTCGGGGAACTAAGATCCCGCCCACAAGGGGCAAAGCACAGTCAAAACTTTAAAAAAGGAACAGAACTTTCTACATTGAAGCAAGACCTGGTGCCAAGATCCTAGAGTGAACAGACCCAGTGTTTCAAGAAGGTCAGAAACCAAAGTTGGGACAGATCGTGTTTGAGTATGAGTGTGCGCGTGCTGCTCCGACTCTTTGCGACCCCATGGACTGTAGGCCATCAGGCTCCTCTGTCCATGGGATTCTCCCAGCGAGAATTCTGCAGTGGGTTGCCATGCCCTTCTCCAGGGGATCTTCCCCACCCAGGGATCGAACCTGAGTCTCTTACATCTCCTGCCCTGGCAGGTGGACTCTACAACTCGCACCACCTGGGAAGCCTTTGAGTATGCATACAAAGTTTAAAAGTTGGAAATAAAGATCTTATTTTACTTTAAAAAAAATTTATCTATTTGGCTGTGCTGGGTCTTAGTTGCAGCACGTGGGATCTTCACTGCTGTGTGAAATGGAAATTCGCTCAACCCGACTCTTTGTGACTCCGTGGAATTCTCCAGGCCAGAGCACTGGAGTGGGTTAGCCTTTCCCTTCTTCAGAGGATCTTCCCAACCCAACGAACGAACCCAGGTCTCCCCCATCGCAGGTGGATTCTTTACCCAACTGAGCTGTCAGGGAAGCCCTCACTGCTGTGAACAGGGTTTTTTTTTAAGTTGCGGCATGCAAGCTCTTAGTTGCAGCACGTGGGATCTAGTTCCCTGAACAGGGATTGAACCAGGGACCACTGCGTTAGGAGCTTGGAGTCTCAGCCCCAGATCTTATTTAGGAAGGAGGTCAAGCTGGAGTGAGCCTCAAGGTCAGAGGGAGGGTTTGAAGTTCACATCTCAGCTAGAGCTAAACTGGAGGGGGATCCGGGGGTGGGGGGACCCACCTGCGGGCGTGGGGTCAAAGTTGGAAACGGGCCCGCATGTCAGGAAATGCCAGGGGCTGCTTGAAATTAGAGGGAGACAGGAAGCTGAGCCCGTGAGGCTGGGGCTAAGGCCTGCGGCTGTAGGTGCGGTCCCGTGGCTGAGCCCAGGGTGCTTCCCGCCTCCCCGAGCCTCCCAGCCCCACTCCCCCGCCCCACCTCTCATATTTCCCCAGGCTTTACCTCCTGTCTCTGCTTTGGCAACAGTCTCCCCCAGACTCCTGGAGGCCAGCAGAGACTGGGAATAGGGGAGGCCGTCTAGGAAGAGAGACACACTTCAGTAAGCTTTGGGGGCTTTCAGTTTGGGAGTGTACGCTGTGTTTTTCTAATTCTGTCTTTATTTTTGGGCTGTGCTGGGTCTTTGTTGCTGCGAGGGTTTTCTCTGGTTGTGCCGAGTGGGGGCCACTTTTCCTTGCGGTGCCGGGGCTCCTCTTGTTGCGGAGCTCGGGCTTCGCGGCTCTGCGGCACGTGGGGTCTCCCCGGATCGGGGACGAAACATGTGTCCTCTGCGTCAGAGGGCGAGGGCGGATTCTTAACCAGGGCAGCGCTGGTTTTACTTCCTTGATTTCCTTGGAATCATACATTACTTACCAGTTCTCATTACTTCCTCCCCGACCCCTCACCCGCTTCGCCGGGGGATATTTGGCAATTTCCAGACACACTGCTGGTTGGCACACCTTGGAGGGACTGCCGCCGTCCAGCGAATGGAGACCGTCGTTACTGTTCACTGTCGTGTCCGACTCTTTGCGACCCCATGGACTGCAGCACGCCAGGCCTCGCTGTCCCTCACCAGTTCCCAGAGCTTGCTCAACTCATGTCCATCATGTCGGCAATGCCATCCAACCCTCTCACCCTCTGCCGTCCCCTTCTCCCGCCTTCCATCCTTCCCAGCATCAGGGTCTTTTCAAATGAGTCAGCTCTTCGCATCAGGCGGCCGAAGTATTGGAGCTTCAGCTTCAACATCAGTCCTTCCAATGAGTATTCAGGACTGATCTCCTTTAGGATGGACTGGTTGGATCTCCTTGCAGCCCAAGGGACTCTCAACAGTCTTTTCCACCTCCACAGTTGAAAAGCATCCATTCTCGAAGTATTGGAGCTTCAGCTTCAACATCAGTCCTTCCAATGAGTATTCAGGACTGATCTCCTTTAGGATGGACTGGTTGGATCTCCTTGCAGCCCAAGGGACTCTCAACAGTCTTTTCCACCTCCACAGTTGAAAAGCATCCATTCTTAAACATCCCCTGACACACAGCAGTCCAGCCCCAAATGTAAACAGTGCCGAGGCTGAGAAGTTAAGTGCCCGCATCTGGTAGGTGGTGATGAAGAGCGGGTTCCCTTCAGGTCGCCCTGCACCTTCCCGGAGTCTCTACCCACGTGTCCCGAGGCCACGTGCCCCCAGGGTTCTCGCCCTTGAGAGGCCAAAGGGGGAGAGGGGAGTCTCAGAGATGGTACCCGCCCGGCGCAATGAGGAGGTAAACAGGACCGGGGCTGAGCAAGGAGGAAGTGGATGGGGGGCCCGGCAAGGAGATACTTAGAACCACCGAGACTCACCTGCCTCTCACTCACCATCTGCCAGACCCTCTGCTAGGAGTTTTCCACGCTGCCTCACTGACCACACTGCAGAATTACGAGGGGGCTTCATAACACCGCTTAGCATTTAAACCAAGCAGCGTCACTCTCACGTTCAGCCACGTCCAGCGTGTCCGGCTCTGCAACCCCGACTGTGCCCGCCAGGCTCCTCTGTCCATGGGATTCTCCAGGCAAGAACACCGGGGTGGGCTGCCATCCCCTCTCCCAGGGGATCTTCCCGACCCAGGGATCCAACCCGGGTCTCTTATGTCTCCTGCACTGGCAGGTGGGTTCCCAGGGAAGCCCCAGTCAGTCTCCCAGGCTCCCCCGACTCCTGAGTCTCAGAGCAAAGGAGCGAGCCCACACACAGCGGTTTCCGAACCAGAGCCGGCGGGCGGGGCCGAGAGGGGATGGGGTGGGCCCTCCTTTTCCTTCTTTACTCACCAGTGGCTCTCCACAGGTCTAGGATCCCCGGGGTCGTCTTCTCCTGCCGGCCTCTGTCCACCCTCGCCCTCGGGGGCGGGGGAGCACTGCAAGGGGCGGGGGAGCAAGACCAGGAGGTCCTCAGAGGCACAGAGGACACACAGCTCAGCCGGCGAGGGACGGAGCACGGGCTGACCGGGCAGGGGGCACGGCTCCGAGAGATGACACCTGCCCGGTTACCCGCCTCCCTCTGCCCGGGGAGATTCCTGAGAGCCCCTTGGCCAGCAAGGTCAAACCAGTCCATCCTAAAGGAGATCAACCCCGAATATTTACTGGAAGGATTGATGCTGGAGCTGAAGTTCCAATATTTTGGCCACCTGATGCGAAGAACTGACTCATTTGAAAAGACCCTGATGCTGGGAAAGCCTGAAGGCAGGAGGAGAAGGGGACGCAGAGGATGAGATGGCTGGACGGCATCACCGACGCGATGGACGTGAGCTGAGTAAACTCCGGGAGTTGGTGATGGACAGGGAGGCCTGGCGTGCTGCCGTCCTTGGGGTCGCAAAGAGTCAGACACGACTGAGCAAGCCAACAACCAACAACCCGTAGGCGGCAGAGCTGGGGCCTGAGCCCACCTGCGTCTGCAGCCAAACCTCGCATCGTTCCTGCCACACTTGCCGGTGCCTGACCGACTTCACTGTCCCCAGAGCACGTCTCGGGGTGCACAGCAAGCGCCCAGTGAAGATGCGGGGAGGCCGGCTGGGTAGAGCGGACGGGGGATGGGGGATCGTGGCAGGAGGTGCTCCGGTCGGTCTGACCCTCACGCAGTGCGGGGACGGCGTCGCGCCCACTGTCACGGGCCGGGGCGAGGCGTGGAGCCTGCACACCCGCCCCTGGGGCAGAGCCGGGACTTGAAGCCAGCGCTCTGGCCCGGGATCCCAGCGCACATCACTTCCCTGGACTAACCCCCAAGACCGGTCTGGAAATGAAGCCCATAGACTTCGGGGGCCGTGGGGCTGGGAGTTTCGGGTTGTGAACATACGGTTCACAGGCGCCAGGCAGGGATGGAGGGTCACTCACCGGGACCCAGGAGGTAGCCGGCACTGTTGAGGGTCCAGCCTCCTCGCCCCTAGATAGAGACGGAGAGACAAGGCTCAGAGAGACGGGCAGCGCGGTCGCACAGCTGGGAGGACCTGGGTCAGCACGCCGCCGCCGCCGCTCAGCCGCCACGCTGTGACGTGGTGTGGCTTCAGCTGTATTCCCCAGTGGCTCAGCGGTAAAGCGCCCGCCTGCAGCGCAGGAGACCTCAGAGCCGCGGTTCAGTCTCTGTGTCGGGAAGATCACAGGTTCAATCCCTGGGGGAGGAGGAAGATCCTCTGGGGAGGGCCCTGGAGGAGGGCATGGCAGCCCACTCCAGGACTCCTGTCTGGAGAATCCCACGGACAGGGGAGCCTGGCAGGCTACAGCCCACGGGGTCTCGAAGAGTCAGACACGACTGAGTGGCCAAAACAATGATGTTTATTTTACTGTGGGCTTACTCTATGGCAGCGTGGGTTCTGAGGACCGATGGAGGGAGTCCAGTGCAGTGAAACTGCAGCCCCTCCGGGCGGCTCTCCTGCTCGCTGCGGCGCTGAAAGTTTGCATAGTTGGGAAGCTCTGCCTCGGAAGGCAGCTTTGGGCATCTCTGGGCCAACGCTAATCATTAGGATGTTTTTGCTTTGGATAAGCTGAGCCCCGACCCCCGTATTCCACCTGTGATCTGTTCTAACCCGCCCCCACCCCCGCCCTGGTCCAGGGTGATGAATTCAGTCTTTCTCCTCTTATTTAAGAAAAAAAATTTTTTTTTAACTTGTGGCTGCACCACGTAGCCTGCGGGATCTTAGTTCCCAGACCAGGGATCGAACCTGCACCCCTGCATTGGAAGCACAGGGTCTTAACCACTGGACCGCCAGGGACGTCCGGCTTGCCCGTCCAGGAAAGTCAGAGCTCCCTTCCCGACAACTGTGCAGTGACAGGCGGGTCTCACCCCGTGGGCGGGGGCAGAGGCTGGAGTCTCAGGCTGAGGAGGACCGCGGAAGGAGCAGGCAGAGCGCAAGAAGGAGCACGAGGACCCACAGAGGCGCCTCAGGGCCGGAGGGCTGGGCGCTGAGGAACGCTGCAGACAAAGGGCAGGGGCTTCATTTGCTTATTTTGCGGCTTGATTGGGGTATAACTGATACGAAAAAAAAAAAGAAAAAAGCGAAACATGTTTGAAGACTGCCTCTTGGTGGCCGTGGACGTGACCCTTCACTGGTAACACCATCATTGCAATAGATGTACCCACCACCTTCAGAAATTCCTGTGGGTTTTTCCCCCCCTCAAAATTTATATTTTTTCCCAAAGATCTCTCATGGTAAATGTTACATTGCGCTGGAAAATATGTGGTTTATTCAAATATCTTTTGATAGTGTTTTCTAGCGTAATTCCCGAGTGATGGGAGCACAGACTCTGATTTCAGTACTTTTGCACCATGAAATGTCTGCACCTTGCTTTATGTCCCTGGATATGTTCCAGTGTCTCCTGGTTTATACTCTATGGGAACTTGAATACCGTTTGTATCCTGCTGTTGTGTGAAATTGTATAAATCTTTGATTATGTTGAATTGGTTCCCAGTGCTTTTCAAGTCTCCTATATCCTCTACTTCTCTGTCTATTCATCCTATTAATTTTTGACAATTTGATACTGAAACTCCAACTAAAAATCTTAATTTGTCTATTAAAAAAATTATAATTCTGTATTTTCCAAGTGTCCTGTAAAATGTGTGATCATACTTTCATAATTTAAAAAATAAAAATTAAAAAACTTTTATTTAAAAATTTTTAATTGGAGGATAATTGCCTTACAGCGCTGTGTTGGTTTCTGCCATGCATCAGCATGAACCAGCCGTGGGTACGCACATGTTCCCTCCCTCTTGACCCTCCGTCCCCATCCCACCCCTCTAGGTTGTCACCGAGCACTGGGTTGAGCTTCTGTGGGTTTTTTTTTTTTTTTTAAGATGCCACATGTAAGTGGGTCTGAGGTTCTGATGGCTCAGACATAAAGTTTCTGCCTGCAATGTGGGAGACCCAGGTTCGATCCCTGGGTCAGACAGATCCCCTGGAGAAAGATATGGCAACCCACTCCAGTATTCTTGCCGGAAAATCTGATAGACGGGAGTCCATGGGGTCGGTGCATGGGATCGCAAAGAGTCAGACACAACTGAATGACTTCACTTTCACTTTTCACGTAAGTGGGCTTCCCTGGTAGCTCAGATGGTAGAGAATCTGCCTGAAATTTGAGAGACCAGGGTTCGATCCTTAGGTTGGAAAGATCCCTTGAAGAAGGGAATGGGTACTCACTCCAGTATTCTTGCCTGGAGAATCCCATGGATAGAGGAGCCTGGCACGCTACAGTCCTTGAGGTTGCAAAGAGTCAGACACAGGTGAGCAACTAACACACACTTCACTTCACATGTAAGTGAAATCATACAGAACTTATCTTTCTCTGTCTCTTAATATACTGTAAAGTGCAGGATATGCTATCGTTAACTGAAGGTTCATCTCTACATTTTTGGTCATAAATAGATAATCAAGAATTAAAATGAACACTTCTGAATTTTTTGAAGTTTACGTGGAGCACATTTCTTTAAGTAAAATGAGAGCTGGTGGAGGGAGAATGCCAAAGTAAGTAAGTAACAGGATATTCAGTACATAGAAGGTAAGTGTGTGTGCAAGTGTGAAAGTTGCTCAGTCGTGTCCGAGTCCTTATGACCACATGGACTGCACAGTCCATGGAGTTCTCCAGGCCAGAACCCTGGAGTGGGTGCCTTTCCCTTCTCCAGGGGGTCTTCCCAACCAGGGATCGAACCCAGGTCTCCCACGTTGCAGACAGATTCTTTACCAGCTGAGCCAAAAGGGAACCCAAGAATACTGGAGTGGGTAGCCTGTCCCCTTCTCCAGCAGATCTTCCCGACCCCGAACCGGAGTCTCCTGCATTGCAGGCGGATTCTTTACGAACTGAGCAATCAGGGAAGCCCTGATACACAGTACACAGACTATGCCCCTCCAAAGCCTGCAGTGCATGAGTGACCCAAGCTTCGGAACCAGAGAGGCCTGAGTGGAGAGAGTAAGGCTGACATAGATACACACCACCACGGGTAAAACAGCTGGCTAGTGGGGAGCTGCTGTATAACACAGGGGGCTCAAGCTGGGGCTCGGTGATGTCCTCGAGGGGAAGGATGGGGAGGGGGAAGGCGGTGGGAGGAAGGCTTTGCGACCCCAAGGACTACGGCCCACCAGGCTCCACTCTCCATGGGGTTTTCCAGGCAAGAATGCCAAAGTCGGTAGCCACTCCATTCTCCAGGGAGTCTTCCCGACCCAGGGATCGAACCCAGGTCTCCTGCATTGCAGGCGGATTCTTTACCGTCTGCGCCACCAGGGAAGCCCCAGATAGCTAGCGGGAAGCTCAGCTTGGTGGTCTATGATGACCTTCTTCTTGGAGGGGTGGGATGGGGATGGGATGGGAGGAAGACTCAAGAGGAAGGCGATCTATGTACACATATAGCTGACTCTCGTCACCGCCCAGCAGAAACCAACACAACCTTGGAAAGCACTCATCCTCCAAATAAAAACCAGGACCACCGCCACCACCGTGCCTCCCCCATCCACTCTCTGACCCGCCCCCAACCCTGGAATGCCGCCTCCTCACTGAGGCCCCAGCCCCTGTCCCGGACCTCCCAGCCCCCTCCCTGCCTCACCTGTGCCCCTCCCCCCTCCCCTTCTCCGCATCCTCTCCCGCCTGCATCTCCATTCTCCCAGGACCAGCCTCCCCGCCCCGCTCGCACCTCGCTGGAGTGGGCAGACCTCGCCACCTTTCTCCTGTCGGCCGTCTGGGTCCCTGCTCCCGAGAGACTCCAGCTTTTATGCCCGGAGAGGCGGGCGGAGGGAAGCCGGAGGAGACTAGACGGGCAGAGGGCGTGGGGGGAGAAAGGCGGAGCGGAGCGCCCGCCCACGGGAGGGGGTTTCTCAGGTCAGGACAAGGATGCTTCCCGGAGGGAAGATTTCTCTGCCCGTTTCCCCTGCAGACCCCGCAACCCGAGGTATTTGCTCCGCATTTACCCAAGGACCCCCAGCCCACCTCCGCCCGGTGTCGGCGTTGGTGGGCAGGGGCAGTGGACGGGGCTTGGGGAGGCGGGGTGTTCTGGGTTCTCTGCACGCCCTTGACTTCTCACCTGCCCAGGGCACCCGGGCCACCTGTTTCCGTGTTTGTGGAGAGTCTCGCCTCGCCACGCACCAGGAAATAAGCTCAGTGCGGGCCGGGGCGGCGGGGCCCGGGGATGCGGGCGGTCACGTCCTGCTCACCCCCCAGCAGCCAGCGCTCGGCGTTCAGACAGGCGGCCCCGTGGGCGGCTCGGAGGCCCTTCCGCGCGTCCTGACCCGGGAGGGCGCTTCCGCATCCAGTGGGTGGAGGCCAAGGATGCTCCATCCTCCGGGGCAGGGGACACCCCCACCCCCAGCAAAGAACCACTGGACCCCCGGTGTCCGTAGTACAAGGGGGGAAACCCTGCGGCAGCCCCTAAAAGCGTCCCCAGAACCGAACGAATGTTGCTGGATGAACAAGTGAAGGGTGTGTGTGTGTGAGAGTGTGCGCCTGGTCTCTCCGCTCCGCTCGCCTCCTCCGCTCATCGGTCCGTTCCTTTCTCTGCCTCTGGGCCCCGGGACCCCGGCATCAAAGGGGAGGGGCCCGGCCCGCCGGCCCTGCTCCCGGGCTTTCGGACGTCCTGGGGTGCTCGCGGGACTCGGTGTCCTGGCTCTGTGACGAAGAGCCCGGGTTCGGCCGGGACTCGGGGGTCTTTGCTCCAGGTCCTCTTCTCTACCCCAGCCCTCCCACCCCCGCTGCAGACCTTTCTGGACTGCCCTGCCCGTCTGCCTCGCTTTTAAGAGGCTCAGGCTTTACCCACTGAGCTAAGCCGGGGGACCACTCCCGCCCGCCTCAACCTTAAAAGCAAGACCCCCGGCGGAGAGGAGAGAGAGAAACAGCACCCGGAGACCTGTGCACGCCTCCCCAGGTGGCCCCCTCTCCCCTCTTCCCGGCTTCCTTCCCTTCTCATCTGAGGGGGCGGGGTGGTGTTCCCATTGGGAGAGTGTGACAAGGAGGTGTAAATGGCTCTGCTGGGAAAGAGCGGGAGCGGGGAGGCTGGCGAGGACAGACCGGCTGACCTGAACCTGGCAGGCCGCTTCTCTGCGTGACCAGTGCCGTGAACAGTCAAGCTATGGGGTCTGCATCTTACGCAAACAAACAAACACAACCCAGATGATGTGGGGGACGTGTCACTTTACATTTCTGTGACACAGCTGGACGTCTGTGGATGTGTGTATATGTATGGACATCCATGCATCTGTGCAGATATCTAGCTAGGAAGCTACCTAGCTGGATCTCCTATGAGATATAAGAGCTTTGGCTCCTTTGAGCACTCCCTAAGTAGCAGTTGGTCAGTCGCTAAGTTGTGTCTGGACTCTGTGATCCGACCCCATGGACTGCAGCCCGCCAGGCTCCTTCGCCCGTGGGATTTTCCCGGCAAGAGTACCGGAGTGGATCCCCTAGGAGTTGTTATATCCCCCTGCCACCACGAGGGGGAGCCGAGCCCAAGACGATCCGGCACCTCCCAGAGTTTCCTGCGTCCCTTTGTTTGGTGGGTGTGTTTAGAACACCTCGCATTACCAGATAGGAAATCTAAAAAAAGAAAAAGAATGTTACAAATAGACCTACTTGCAAAACCAGAAGTACACTCACAGATGTAGAACACAAACGTCCGGTTAGCCCGGGGCAGGGGAGGAGGGATAAGTTAGGAGACTGGGCCTGACATATGCACACTGCGATGTATAAAATAGGAAACTAGTAAGAACCTGCTGAACAGCACAGGAAACTCTGCCCAGTGCTCTGCAACGGCCTATATGGGAAGAGTCCTAAAAAACAGCGGCTATGTGTGTACGCATGGGCCTCCCGGGGGGCTCCGAGGTAAAGAGCACGCCTGCCAATGCAGGCTCGCTCCCTGGGTCGGGAAGATCCCCTGGAGGCGGGAATGGCAGCCCGCTGCAGTCTTCTCGTCTGAATTCCCTGGACAGAGGAGCCCGGCGGGCTGCAGTCCATGGGGACACGGCGGGGCGACTTAACAGCAATGTGTATATATAGCTGGCTCACCTTGCGGCACGCCTGGAACCACCACAGCGCTGTAAATCAGCTCTGCTCCAAGGGAAGCGAAGGTTAACACAAATAAAGAGCTCCTTGCATGAGATCTCTCCTCTTGAAGAATCCTGAGGACCCCAGTCGGGGGTTCAGCAGACCTCTGGAACATACGCATCTAGCGTAACTGAGTGCCTCCCCCTCCCCCCCCCACACAGACAGACACACAGACACACACACAGAGACACACACAGACACACATACACACGCGCACACACACACAGACACATATGCACACACAGACACACACGCACACACACACAGACACACACGCACACACACACAGACACACACACACACGGCATGAAGTGAGAAATCAGCCACGGGGGGAAACCGGGAAGTTCACACACGCGTGGCGGTTAGCCAGCCCACCGTGAACCACCACCGGGTCAAGGAAGAGATGGTGGGTGAAGTCAGGAAACACCCTGAGTTAGGCTGGCTGACTCAGACCTCCGCCAAGGCTTCCTCAGAGATTACAGCTCCCGCCACCACAGTCACAGTTAAATTTTTATGAGTGAGGGGGAGGGGTCTTATAAGGCCAAGGTTAACGACAGCGGCAGGCCCTCAATGCTTTCATCCGGGGGGTGGCAGAGTATGCCAACCCCCTAAGGATGCCATGTTGTTATATTGATCACTCTGAGCCTAAGCACCTGGGGGGAAAAACACAAAAACATCAGGGAGAGACTTTCTCCCC
>SJYT01014278.1:533304-548442 GCA_006410635.1 Cephalophus harveyi
CAGCCCTCCACGCGCACACACACACACACACACACACACTTCTGCTGGGAACACTTATGAACATCCAAAGGAACTGTTCATCCACTCCATTTGCTTCCTATCAAGTATTTGCAGAAGTGATATGCGAGGATTTAGCCTGCTCCCAGCAAATAATATATTTAAGTGTCTCCATTAGGGTGAAGGTGTAAATTTAAAGACGGAGGAAAGAAAATTGCAACAGGGAGCGGGAGGAACTGCTGAAATTTCCGTCTGCTGTCCCCCTACGTTAGCATGCTGAGAGAACGCAGGGAGCTGAAGACGGGGTGGACGGGTGGGTAGGCTGGTAGGTGGATGGCTGATAGATGAGAGAGAATTGACAGATGATATATGGTTGGAAAAGACAACAGATAATTGACAGATGATAGGCGAGACTTCCCTGATGGCTCAGATGGTTAAGGACCCACCTCAATGCCCGAGACACAGGAGACGTGGGTTAGATCCTTAGGTTGGGAAGACCCCCTAGAGAAGGGCATGGCAACCCACTCCAGTCTTCTTGCCTGGAGAATCCCATGGACAGAGGAGCCTGGTGGGCCACAGTCCACGGGGTCGGGTTGCAGAGAGTCAGACAGGACTTAGCGAGTGAACAGCAACTGCTGCTTAGGGAGTACTCAAAGGAGATATAGCTCTTATATCTCAAGAGATATCTCAGGAGATACGGCTGGGTAGCCACGTAGCTAGATGTCCGCACAGATGCATGGAGGGAAGGAGAAAACAGACATGGAAAGAGAGAAAGACACCAAGGATCAGAGAGAATGTGTGTGTGAGCGTGTGCTTAGCCGTTCAATCCTACTGGACTCTTTGCAACCCCATGGACTGTAGCCTGCCAGGCCCCTCTGTCCATGGCGTTTTCCAGGCAAGAATACTGGCGCTGGTTGCCATCCCCTTCTGCAGGGGATCTTCCTGCCTGACCTAGGGATCGAAGCTGGGTCTCCTGCATTGCAGGCAGATGCTTTACCCACTGAGCCACCTGGGAAGCCTGTATTTGCTAGCAACAGTGAAAGAAGAAGCCAGATTGTTTACCTCTTGCAGGCCTCTTGTGTGCCAAAGTCTGTTCACTCATTTCTGTTTTTGCTGCAGCTAATTCCCCCGTTAGTTATTCCCTCCATATCAATAGAGGAAGGGAAACAGGCATGGTTCTTGTCTGGCTGAAGACATAAACTTCAGTTCTGCTCCATCTGGCAAACATCAGCTGCCTGGGCCAGGGGCCCTTCTATCCCCTACTATAATCTCAGTTCCCAGACCAGGAATCAAACCCGAGCCCTCTGTGTGGGAAGCTTGAAGTCTTCACCACTGGACCACCAGGGAAGTCTCCGGTCCTAGGTTTTTAGTATATATTTCCAAATTACCTTCCGCCAGCACATGGGAAGGTCCGCGCTCCACCTGGGAGGGTCACCTATTTTGAGAAAAGTTTAGTGAGAAAGACACAAGCATTGCTGGTGCCAAAGAAAGACCTAATTGAATTACTGAATGGGAAGGGAGAGAATTGGTGGATTTTTAAAACAGGCATGGGTGGCTGAGGCTGACAGTTGTGTTATCAGAAGGGGCAAGATGTCCGAGAGACAGCGGGAGAGGAACCCGCGGTCAGGAAGCGTCATTTCTGAGCTGACCCCCTCGAGCACCTTTCTGTGAGAAGCTGGTGAGTCAGAATGCGGTGGAGTCCAGGAGGGGTCAGGATGTTGAGGGCAGCGTGTGAAAAGCATTGCTGCTGTTGACGGTGCCTTCCCGCCGGGGCCTCAAGGGGAGTGACGTCAGGCGGGGGGGGGGGGGGTTCGTGCTGATCCTGGAGCCTGCAAAGCTGGGCGCGTCCCCGGGTCCCGAAGCCAACAGCAGCCAGGACGCAGTTCAAGGGACAGCGTGGCCTAGCCTTTAACAGGCGAGTGAGCAAGAAGGTGCGGACACTTTTTTCAACCTTGCTTTACTGAACTATAGTTGACTTACAACGCTGTGTCCGTTTTGGCTTCACAGCAAGATGACTCAATTCTCTCCACACGCATCATCATCTCTGTTGCCGTGCAGTCGCCAAGTCGTGACCGACTCTCAGCGACCTCCCGAACTTCAGCACGCCAGGCCTCCCTGCCCGCCACCAACTGCTGGAGCTTGCTCAAACTCATGTCCATTGCGTTGGTGACACCATCCAACCATCTCATCCTCTGTCGCCGCTTTCTCCTCCTGCCCTCAATCTTTCCCCGCATCAGGGTCTTCTCCAGTGAGTCAGCTCTTCGTGTATATATATATGCACAATGCTCTAGAAGCTCCCTTCCATTGTGGTTCATCATAGGTTTATCATAGTTCCTTGCTCTATACAGTAGGGTCTTGCTGTATATCCATCCTATACAGAAAAGCTTACGTCTGCTAATCCCGGCCTCCCACTTTAGCCCTCCCCCAGCCCCCTCTCCCCCGAAACCACCCGTTTGTTCTCTATGTCCATGATTCTCTTTCTGTTTCACAGATGGACTTATCCGTGTCGTGTTTTAGATTTCACATATAAGTCATATCATGTGGATTCGGGATCTCTCTTCGCCTGACTTAACCCACTCAGTTCGATGGTCTCTAGTTGGATCCGTGTTGCTGCAGATGCCGTGCCTGCGTTCTGTTCTACGCTGAGTAGTATTCCATCGCATATGCGGGCCACATCTTTGTCATCCATTCCTGCTGATGGGCGTTTAGGCTGCTTCCGTGTCTTGACTATTGTGAATGCTGCTGCTATGAACATAGGCTGTCTGTAACTTTTCAAATTATGTTCTTCACATGTCACTTCTTTGGAGTTGGGCAGTTTCTAAAATTCCACATTCGTGTGATGTGTGGTCTAGTGACTTGGCATTCGTAAAAGTCTGCTAAGATTTAAAATTTTAGGGCCATGTTTGTCTTTTCAGCCTTATCAGAGAATTCTCTGCACGCACACACAGTAAAGGGCTTCCCAGGCGGCTCTAGCGGTAAAGATCCCGCCTGCTAATGTGGGAAACGGAGGGATGTGGGCTCGATCCCTGGGTCAGGAAGATCCCCTGGAGAAGGAAATGCCACCCACTCCAGGCTTCTTGCCTGGAAAATCCCATGGACAGAGGAGCCTGGGGGCTACAGTCCTGGATTTGCAAAGAGTCGGACGGGACGGAGTGCGCACGGCGACACCACGCAGAGCAGAGCAGCGGACAGGAGGTGCCCGTGCGGCACAGTCTCCACGGAGCCTCCCTCCTCTTTCCGCCTGAGAAGGGAGGTGAGGAGAGACTTCCGGGGTGCGGGGCGGCAGGCAGCCTTCTTCCCTGCGGCTCAGCTTCGAGCCAACACCTCTGGTCACCGTGCTGAACGCTCCAGTGTCTCCCTCGGTCCCTCTTTCCTCATCCCGGACCAAGATCCAGGGATCACAGTGAAGCCGCTAAAGGACACCGGTGCGTGATTGTTGGGGTTGGGGGTCTGGGTTGATTAAGGCCCCTTCTCCCTTTCCTGCCCAGAAATCACCCAGTGTGGGTCCAACACTCCCCACTTTCCCTCTCCCGCCTTCACCATCTCACGCCCAGTAAAGGCGGGCCTTGGGGGTCAGCGTTCTGCTGCCGCCCTAACTCAGGGAGAGCAGTGGGGAGACATCCTCGTGTCTCCCTGGCCGCTGTGCGGCTGCGGGAAGCTGCAGGCCTGCGGACTTTGCCTCCTCACTGATGACCTGGTTGTACCTGGCTTTTGGTTGCTTGTTTTAGATCTTTCACGGACTCTTTCAAAATCT
Organism: Cephalophus harveyi; assembly: GCA_006410635.1. Lineage (NCBI taxonomy): Eukaryota > Metazoa > Chordata > Mammalia > Artiodactyla > Bovidae > Cephalophus > Cephalophus harveyi. The sequence goes on from SJYT01014278.1 coordinate 537,056, forward strand.
GCTGTGTCCTTCTCTGAGGGGAGTGGGGTCACACTATAGATCTGGTTACATTTCTTTCTTTCTCCCAGCTGCCGGCTCCCCCTCCCACTGCTCACAGTGTTTTACAGAGAAAGTTGTGATTCTGTGAGGACCTCGAGTTCATCGCCTCTGGCTTCAGGTAGTCTTCAGTAGAAAGCTGTAATTATTGATTTTTTAAAATCTCATACATCTCATATTCTAAATGCTTTCTTCTCTGTAATCGCCCTCTGTGTGTTTTGAGTCTTCTAGCTTCATTGAGACTTTCAACGGCTAAGTCAAAGATCTCTCTTGGTAAATGTTACATTGCCCTTGAAAATATGTGGGTTATTCTTGAACGTCTTCTGATATTGGCTTCTAACCTAATTCCCCAGTGATGGGATCGGACTCTGGTTTCAATACCTTTAGATCGTGACATTTTTGCAACTTATGCCCCTGGATACGTCCCAGTGTTGCTGGTTTACACTCTGGGGGAATTTGAATAGGATTTGTATCCTGCTGTCGTGTGAAACCTGCTTAAATCTTGGTTCTGTTGAGTTGGTTCAGGTGCTTCTCAGGTGCTTCTCTGTCTATTCATCCCATTAACTTTTGAGAGTTTGATTTTGAAGCTCCATATGAAAATATTAATTTACCTACTTAAAAAATAATGGTAATATACAGTGGGACTTTTCATGGAAAAAGACCCTGATGCTGGGAAAGAGTGAAAGCAAAAGAAGAGGGCAAGAGGATGAGATAGTTGGACGGCATCGCCATCTCAATGGACATGGGTCTGAGCACACTCTGAGGAGCTGGTGGAGGACAGAGGGGCCTGGCGTGCTGCAGCCCACGGGGTCACAAAGAGCCAGACACTGCTGAGCGGCTGAACAGCAAGTGGAACTACACGTAACCTTGTTCTGTATTTTCCAAGTCTCCTGTAAACGTGTTATCATGCTTTCATAACTTAAAAAATGTAAAAGAAAGAACGCACACACAAAGCAAACAAAAAATCTCACACCAGTAGATATCAAAGCTGGGTGGAGGATTTTCTGGGCTCCTTTACCACAGACCCCCAGGAGGCAGAGCTTGTTCTAAGAGGGTTGGAAGGACCAAGGGCGTGTGGCTGGCGGAGCAGGGTGCTGAAGAAACGTGGCTCCTCAAAGCTGGTCCATGCCCCACCCGGCCGGTGGCCCTCCACATCTGGGTGCCCTCCTCCACCAGCCAGAATAAACGTGGTCCCGCACCTAACCAGCTGTGCTCAGCTTAGGTTAACCTCTGACTTGGCAGGAGTGGTGAACCAAGCCCTCTCGTAACAGCTGTTGGCCCGACTGTTTCACTTGCAAGGAGTTAGAGGAGCCTGGGGTTGGATGTCTTGTTTTTCAACACTGCGGCATGATGCTATCAGGCTGCGCGGCAGATTCTCACCTCCTTTCCAGGGTTTGGACAACTTTTCCTGGACGGTGTGCAGGCACCTCCCCCTCTTCCCTGGGTGGACATCCGAGCTGTCCGGCGTGTGCACCGTGCTACACAGGTGCCGCTGTGCGGGGCCGGCACCGCAGTCCGCGTGGATCCCCTAGGGGACAGGACGCGAGCCCCTGGATGCTGTTGCCACACCGCGAACCTGGGGTCCTCCGCCTGCCTGCACCCCCGGCCACCAGCTTCAGACCCCTACCAAGGCGCGGCCATGCATCCCTCTGATGCCTCGGTTCCCCCATCTGTGCGGTGGGGTGACCACAGCGCGTGTCTCCTTGGGTTCTGACGATTCAAGGACTCGATGGCTTTGAGTGCTTGAAAGGGGGACCTGGGGGCTGGCACCCGGCACGCTATTGGCAGAGCCCCGTCCTCGGACCCCATCTCCGGGGGAGACACCCCCACTTCCCCTCCTCTGGTCCCCTCGCCGGTCTGGCTGCAGACGTGGCCTCTCCGAGCCAACTTCCTCTGCTAGGCGTGGCCACATGGACCGCGGGCGTGGAAGGAGGCCCTGCCAGAGGCCGCCTGCGAGGGTCCCTGCTCTGCGGGCCAGAAGGCAGGCCTCTGCCCTCAGCTCTAGGGCCGGCCCCTTCCGGGAGCGTCATCAGCCCCGTCCCACAAGGTGGACGCTGAGGCCTGAGCGCTTGCCCTAGGCACCCTGGAGACCACCTGGAGGACTCCACCAGCGGTTAATGGTTTCGGAAGGTGGGGCCCGGCTCCGGCTGTAAACACCTGGGGGGCCCAGCTAGTCGCTTTCCCAGACTCCCTCGCAGCCACATGGCAGGGCCCGTGGCCCGGGTCTTGCTGGCCCAGGGGCCAGCAGAGCGAAGCAAGGGCCATGACCAAGTGGGCTTCTGCCAGCAGAAGGCCGGGCAGGTTCGGGCACTGGGTGCGCAGGGGCCCAGAGGAACTCACCCTGTCACCCCTCAAGGGCTCATTGAGTCTCTAGGCTCAAGGGCAAGGAACCGGGCCCTGGGCTGTGCCAACTCCCAGGGCCCTGCCAACTGGGAGGGTCCCCGGTGGGGCCCACCATGACCCTCCCGGGCGACAGCTTGGACAAAACGCAGGCACCGGGGTCTGCACAACTCGTCAGTGGCTTTATTAACAACACTTTCCAGACGCTGGTCAGCGGCGGTCCCCGGCGCCTGTCCACCTCGGGCCTGCCTGACAGGCCAGTCTCAGCGCGAGGACCCACAGCTCGGATCCCCCTGCCGGAACCCCGGTCGTCCTGTAGGAGCCGTGCCGCGATCCACCCGTCCTGGGAGGGGCAAGGGGCGGTCTCCCCGGGCGGGACGAGACGCAGTCCCCTCCCTGCAGGCTCCTCCAGCCCGGGACCCCGCCCCTGCCCAGGTCCTCGACTGGGCTCCGGCCGGGAGGGCGGGGGGTGGGGAGGGCCGCAGAGGCGCCCTCGCCCCGCAGAGGCTGCGAGGACAAGGGCGGGGCAGGGCAGGCAGGGGCCTCGGTCCTGAGGGCTGAAGACACAGAGCAGGGCGCCAGGGCGGGGCGATCTGGAATGGTCTGGGGACATTTCTGACGGCCAGATGGGGGTGCTGGGAGCAGCACAGCTGGCATCTAGCCAGCGGAGGCGGGGAGGCTGCGGGGGACCCTGCAGGGCCCAGAACGGCCCCAGCCAGACAGAGAAGGACACAGCCCCCAAATAAACCCCGCCTGGAACCACGGTCCTCAAACCTGTCTCTTATACACATCTGCGAGGACAAGGGCGGGGCGGGGGCTGACCAGCAGAGTGAAGTTCGGGGCACCACGCGACAGGGCTCAGGCACCGGGGTGCGGGGCCGGGGCCGAGGCGCCGGGGCGCGGCCGGAGCTACCCCAGGGGCCAGGGCGGGAAGGGCGCGGCGCCCTCAGGGCCCGGGGCCGGCCCGCCCGCGCGCCCGTGGGTGCGCTGGTGGCGGAGCACGTGCTCGCGGCGCCCGAAGCCCTTGCCGCACTGCCAGCAGGCGAAGGGCCGGGCGCCCGAGTGCGTCTTGCGGTGGCGCACCAAGTGCTCGCGCCAGTAGAAGGTCTTGCCGCACTCGCAGCAGGCGTGCGGCTTCTCGCGCGCGGGCAGCGGGCGCAGGGCCGGGCCCGGGCCGCCAGGGTGCGTGCCGCGGTGGCGCCGCAGGTGCTCCTTGCGCCGGAAGGCCTTGCCGCACTCGGGGCAGGCGTGCGGCTTCTCGCCCGAGTGGCTCTGCCGGTGGCGCAGCAGGTGTGCAGGCTTCAGCGAGGTCTTGCCGCAGTCGGGGCAGGAGGCGGTGCCCGGGGCCGCCAGGAAGGCGGGCAGGCCGGGCGCCGGCGGTGCTGGCGGCGCCGGCGGGGGGCTGCCCGGCTCCTGCTTGTAGGGGCGCGCGGCCTGGGCGTCCGCCGTCGCCGGTTCCTCAGTCGCGGGGGCCGCATCTCCTGCAGGTAAAAGCGGAGAATCAGGACGGCCATGGACTGGCTCGTGGATGCCGGGTAAGATGACACAGAGATGTAAACCTGTCTCTTATACACATCTGGCTGGGGGAAGGATGGATGGGCCAGCAGGTGGGGAAAGACAAGCTGTGGGGGGCTGGACAGAGGCTGCCAAGGAGGCGCCTGGTGAGAACCAGGGTGCAGAGCCGGTCAGGCTGCCGGGACGCAACCCTGGCTCAGCAGGCGCCCTTCCCGGGTGGGTCAGTCTCTCCTGTGCCGGGCCTCCTGCTGCAGGGAAAGGCTGGGACGCTGGGGTCTCGAGGCGCCACGGGATGTCAGCTCTGCTGGCACTCCCGTCCTGTCTGAGCCCCACCCCCGTGTGCCGGGCCCTCCGGGGTGGGGTCCGGCGCGAGGGTCGGTCCATTGAACTCGTGAGTGACGGACGAGCGGGGAGTGCGGTGCGGAAGGAGGGGCTGCTCACCCGAGGGCGTCGCCCCGCTGGCTTCCTCTCCCACGCCGACCCCCGAGCCTCCGGTCGCATCCTGAGGCGGCCTCGTCGCTGGTCCCTGGAACCAGAGACCCCACGTGGCCAGCTGAGAAGCTGGAGCCCCGCCGCCCGCCCTCCGGGTCCTGCCGCGGGCTCTGAGGGCAGCAGCCGCCGGGCTGGGGTCCTCCACGGACAGGTCCGTGGAGGCCCACCTGGCGAGGCCTGAGACCTCCCGCCGAGCACCTCGGCAGCGGGTCCTCCAGCCCCCGGCAGGCCCCTGAGGGGCCCGGGCGGGCGCCCCTCACTCCCGACCACGGGGCCGGGGGAGACCAGAAGGACCGCTTACTGCTCTGAGCCACTGCGCTTCGGGCGGTTTGTTACCCGACAGGCAGACCACTGATGGAGCCGCTTTAACCCTGCTTTGAGCCTTGATGCCCCGTGCCAGCTCCAAGACAAAATGCAGAAGGAAAACACAGAGTACTTTCAACTCAGGACCAAATTAAGGCGCTTTCCCCCGCTGTCCCGTGGACGGCTCTGAGCAGCGGGGCCCGGCCAGAGGCCCATGCTGGAGAGACAGCCTCAGACAACAACTTCTGGCCCCTTTGCACTCCGGTCGCGGCTCCTCGAGGAGTCTGTGTGGAGTCCTTTCTCCTGGAAAGGCCTCCTGGTGGACTCCCTGGCACTGGACTGCCTTCCCAGGGGCTCAGAGGTCAAGGGCCTGCCCGCCCATGCAGGACGCGTGGCTTCCATCACTGGGTTGGGAAGATCCTCGGAGCAGGAAGCAGCAACCGCTGCAGGGCTCTTGCCTGGAGAGTCCCGCAGACAGCTCTGTGGCGGGGGGGGGCCTGGGCCCAGGACAACGCTCAAGCGCGCGGGAGGCCAGCCACACTGCAGCCCCGAGGCTGCGGGGCTGAGCCTCCGGGCGCAGCAGGACCCAGGCTGCCCCAGAGAGAGGCCTGCCCTCTGCCGTCTGCCGGGCAGGGAATGCTGGGCCAGCTGGTCCCGCCAGACTGGGTCCTGAGGCCACGCTGGGTGCTCTGAGGACCTAACTCACAGCGGAGGCTGCGGCCCAGGTGGGCAAGCGCCCACACGCAGCTGAAGCCTGGGAGCACTCTAGCTGGCACTCCTCCGTGTGCCCCACCACATGCTGTCGCCCAGGGCTGGCGCTGCCCCCTGGGTCCCGGGAAGACCCTCCTGGCCTCTCCCCGCCGCCTCTCCTCAGCAGTTAGCCCGTGTTAGGGTCAGTCCTCAGGGTGGTCCAGGGGTCCTGAACTTGCGTCAGTCATCAGAAGGGTGGGGCTGGGGCGGTGTGAGTCCTGTCCGACTCTCTGCGACCCCTTGGTCTGCGGCCCGGTAGGCTCCTCTGTCCTTGACCGTCTCCCGAAGTTTGCTCAAGGTGGTCTGTGCACCCACCGTCCGTTACCGCCAAGGCAGCCCTGACCCTTCCCCCCGCTGCCACCACACCATGGACCTCAGGGTTCGTGGAGCCTGCTGGGGGTGTCTCCATGGGGAGCTTGGTGGGGGGCTGGAGGCAGGGGGCTGTCTCTTATACACATCTCATGTAACACTAGAGGAGGGACCCTGGGGGAAGGGGGGAAGAGGGAGAGTGAGGACGAGGGGGGAGCGTGGGGTGGGGACCCGGGACCCGGGGGTAGGCGGAGGGCGGACCCCGGGCTCACCCACAGCTCCTCCAGCAGCGCCACGGCCTCCTCGCCGCTCTGCGGCCGGCGGCTGCACACCCAGGCCTGCACCTCGGTGGGCAGCGCGCTCAGGAACTGCTCGAGCACCAGCAGCTCCAGCATCTGCTCCTTGGTGCGCACCTCGGGCCGCAGCCAGGCCCGGCAGAGCGCGCGCAGCAGCCCCAGAGCCTCGCGGGGCCCCGGGGCATCGCCCAGGTGGAAGTGGCGGAAGCGGTGCCACGGCGAGTCGGCGGTCAGGCCCTCGGCGGCGCCTCGCTCCTGCTTCACGGGGCCCAGGCCCAGCGCCTCCATGAGGCCGGTGGCGGGGTCACGGCGCCTGCGGGGAGCGGCCGCGGTCAGGGCGCGCTCCAGCGGGGCCCCCACGTGGGAGGGCTGGCCGCCCCAGCCCGTGCCTCAGTTTCCCCCCCGCCCCCGAGATGAAGGGCTCGCCCGCCACTTGTGGGCCCCTGTCCCTTCTCCCCGCCTCCTGCGTCCTCCCCGCGAGGACCCCGCGAGGGCGCGCGCACGGACCCGCCGGTGCCCAGGCACCCGGGCCTTGTCAGCACGTCCCACCCGATGCTACACCCCGGAGGCGAGGCTGCCGGCTCCCCAGCGCTCCCCGCCCCGCCTCTCCCTCACTAACCAAGGTGGACACAAGCGTCCCCCTCCACCCCTGGGCTCATGTGGACGCTCCGGCCCCAACGTGACTAGCGGGGCCGGGGCTTTGCGGAGGACATGGAGGCGAAGTGAGGTCGTCGCGGTGGGGCCCAGGGTGTGGCTGTCTTCATAGGACAGGGCAGCTCTGGCCCCGACCTGGGGGGACACGGCGGGAAGGGAAGGCAGGGTTCGCAGGCAGGGGAGAGGCCCTCCCCAGACCCCCGTCCACCTGCACCGATCCCGGCTGGATCCCCGCCTTCCCAGCCACAAGGAGCAAGTGTCTGTGGTTGAAGCCACTAGGTCTGCAGTGGCCAGGCCGCGACACTCCCAGGGCCCCCCGGGCACAGTCTGGGAGCAGGGAGATGCTGGGGACTGACTCTAAGACCCTCCACCCTCGCAGTGAGGTCACTGTCTTCCCAGGCAGCTCAGTGGTCAAGAATCTGCCTGCCAATGCATGAGACACAGGAGACCCGGGTGCGATCCCTGGGTAGGAAACGGCAACCCACTCCAGTGTTCCCACGCAGGGAGCCCTGTCCCCCCGCTTCCTCATCCCCTTCCCAAAGTGGGGGACACGGGCAGGCAGGGGCCTCGGTCCTGAGGGCTGAAGACACAGAGCAGGGCGCCAGGGCGGGGCGATCTGGAATGGTCTGGGGACATTTCTGACGGCCAGATGGGGGTGCTGGGAGCAGCACAGCTGGCATCTAGCCAGCGGAGGCGGGGAGGCTGCGGGGGACCCTGCAGGGCCCAGAACGGCCCCAGCCAGACAGAGAAGGACACAGCCCCCAAATAAACCCCGCCTGGAACCACGGTCCTCAAACAGTCCAGGGACCCTGGAGTTCCTTCGGGGCTACCTCGAGGTGAGAACACGCTTCCTGACCCAGAGACGTTACCAGTCCCTTTCCCCGCCTTCTCTCCCGAGCATGTGGTAGCCCCCCACCCCGCCTCCGAAGCCTCAGCAGAGAGCAGAGGCGGCCGTGGGAACCCAGCTGTTCGGGTCACAGAGATGTGCAAAGACAAGTGATGCCTTGCTTCCAACTTTTCGTTTAGAAAACATGGTTATTCTTCATTTCAAAACCGTTATGGGCCGTGGGAAAACCTGGGAGATTAGGATTAACACATACACACGACCACATACAGAACAGAGAACTGATAGAAAGCTAGTGAATAGCGCGGAGAACCATATACAAATAGAATCTATAAAAGAGGGGATGTGTGCATGTGTAACTGATTCACTTTGCTCTACAGCAGAAACACACTATTGTAAATCAACTATCCGTGCGCGCGTGTTAAGCTGCTTGTCATGCCCGACTCTTCGGGACCCCATGGGCTACAGCCCACCAGGCTCCTCTGTCCATGGAATTCTCCAGCAAGAAGACTGGAGTGGGTTGCTAGTTCCTCCTCTGGGATCACCCCAACCCGGACCGAACCCACATCTCTTAGGTCTCCTGCAGTGGCAGATGGGTTCTTTACCACTACTGCCACTTGGGAAGCCCCTTAAATCAACTATGAAAGTGAGTCATTCAGTCGTGTCCGACTCTTTGCCATCACATGGACTATACAGTCCATGGAATTCTCCAGGCCAGAATACTGGAGTGGGCAGCCCTTCCCTTCTCCAGGGGATCTTCCCAAGGCAGGGATCGACCCAGGTCTCCATCATTGCAGGCGGATTCTTTACCAGCTGGGCCACCAGGGAAGCCCTAAATCAACTGCACTCCAATAAAAGAAGAAAAAAAAATTAAGAGAAAAAAGTGCTATTTATGTTAACGTGGAAAAGTCAACTACTGCTATTTCTAAATGCATTCATTACTACTATGAGATTTTCTCAGCCTTACTTTCTGAGATGACACAGAGATGTAAACAAGTGCTTTGGGGAGCATCTTCAAAAATTGTTTAAGATAAAAAGGGGTCCTGAGCTTAAAACCTTTGAGACCACTGGCCCACAGCCTGTTTTTAAATAAAAAGTTTTACTGGTGCACAGCTGTGCGCATCTGCTGTGTAGGGAGGATCATCTCAGACTTAAGCTGGCTTCATCAGCCAGCTAGTAAGTGGCAGGGACTGAACTCACACTGGCCTTCAAGCGTGGCTGCACGGGGAGGAGCAGAGGAAAGGAGTGGGAGACTGGGATTAGCAGACACAATCTGTTATACACAAGACAGATAAACAAGGTTCTACTGCAGAGCACAGGATCCCAGTCCATCATGATATGGTTCACCATCAAGCCTGCGATGAACCAACACGGAAAAGAGTATGAAACAAGACTGCAGCAGTGTATAACTGAATCACTTTGCTGGACAGCAGAAATGAAGCCTGTGAATCAACTAAACGTCCATAAATTAAGTTTTTAAAAAAATGCAAAAAAGGGGGAGGGAGGTTCCAGAGGCAGGGGACATATGCATACCTGTGGCTGATGCACGTTGATGTATGGCAGAAACCAATACAATATTATAAAGCAATTATGCTTCAATTTAAAAAATTATAAAAAAATAAAGAGTTACAACATAAATGTTTAAAAAAAGACGGAAAAAATAAAAGAGAAGGCTCTGGATGGAGCGCGCCTGCCTGGCTACCACTTTTAACCTGTGCCTCTCTCGCCCAGATGCCAGCAGTGTCTCCCCAACCGTGACAACCAAAAATGTGTCCCGGAAACTCCCACGACTCCCCGGCGGCGAGGGCAAGGGGACAGTGGGCCCTGCTGGGGAGCCACCGGTCCACTGGCCTAATATTTACTCAGACCAAAGGGCCACCTGCCCGGCGAGTCGGCCTAGGACAAGCACGCCACCTCTTACGCTCTGAATCTTCCGTCCCCGGGGCTACAAAATGGGGAAAGTCGGACCAACCCAGACGTCTCAGGAAGTCAAGACGTACGGAAAACAAAGATGCTGCGGAGCGCGCGCGGGGACGCCAAGCCAGCCTTCCACCAGCGTCCGCCCTGCCCGCTCCCGTCACTCTGCCGGGGACACCGCTTCCAACAAAAGCGCCGGCGCTGCACCCAAGCGCCCGCGGGAGCAGGGGCGGAAAGGGGAGCGAGAAGGCGGCGGCAGAACGAGCGCAAACACCGAGATGTGTATAAGAGACAGACACTTTCCAGACGCTGGTCAGCGGCGGTCCCCGGCGCCTGTCCACCTCGGGCCTGCCTGACAGGCCAGTCTCAGCGCGAGGACCCACAGCTCGGATCCCCCTGCCGGAACCCCGGTCGTCCTGTAGGAGCCGTGCCGCGATCCACCCGTCCTGGGAGGGGCAAGGGGCGGTCTCCCCGGGCGGGACGAGACGCAGTCCCCTCCCTGCAGGCTCCTCCAGCCCGGGACCCCGCCCCTGCCCAGGTCCTCGACTGGGCTCCGGCCGGGAGGGCGGGGGGTGGGGAGGGCCGCAGAGGCGCCCTCGCCCCGCAGAGGCTGCGAGGACAAGGGCGGGGCCTGTCTCTTATACACATCATTTTCCAGGCAAGAAGCCTGGAGTGGGTGGCATTTCCTTCTCCAGGGGATCTTCCTGACCCAGGGATCGAGCCCACATCCCTCCGTTTCCCACATTAGCAGGCGGGATCTTTACCGCTAGAGCCGCCTGGGAAGCCCTTTACTGTGTGTGCGTGCAGAGAATTCTCTGATAAGGCTGAAAAGACAAACATGGCCCTAAAATTTTAAATCTTAGCAGACTTTTACGAATGCCAAGTCACTAGACCACACATCACACGAATGTGGAATTTTAGAAACTGCCCAACTCCAAAGAAGTGACATGTGAAGAACATAATTTGAAAAGTTACAGACAGCCTATGTTCATAGCAGCAGCATTCACAATAGTCAAGACACGGAAGCAGCCTAAACGCCCATCAGCAGGAATGGATGACAAAGATGTGGCCCGCATATGCGATGGAATACTACTCAGCGTAGAACAGAACGCAGGCACGGCATCTGCAGCAACACGGATCCAACTAGAGACCATCGAACTGAGTGGGTTAAGTCAGGCGAAGAGAGATCCCGAATCCACATGATATGACTTATATGTGAAATCTAAAACACGACACGGATAAGTCCATCTGTGAAACAGAAAGAGAATCATGGACATAGAGAACAAACGGGTGGTTTCGGGGGAGAGGGGGCTGGGGGAGGGCTAAAGTGGGAGGCCGGGATTAGCAGACGTAAGCTTTTCTGTATAGGATGGATATACAGCAAGACCCTACTGTATAGAGCAAGGAACTATGATAAACCTATGATGAACCACAATGGAAGGGAGCTTCTAGAGCATTGTGCATATATATATACACGAAGAGCTGACTCACTGGAGAAGACCCTGATGCGGGGAAAGATTGAGGGCAGGAGGAGAAAGCGGCGACAGAGGATGAGATGGTTGGATGGTGTCACCAACGCAATGGACATGAGTTTGAGCAAGCTCCAGCAGTTGGTGGCGGGCAGGGAGGCCTGGCGTGCTGAAGTTCGGGAGGTCGCTGAGAGTCGGTCACGACTTGGCGACTGCACGGCAACAGAGATGATGATGCGTGTGGAGAGAATTGAGTCATCTTGCTGTGAAGCCAAAACGGACACAGCGTTGTAAGTCAACTATAGTTCAGTAAAGCAAGGTTGAAAAAAGTGTCCGCACCTTCTTGCTCACTCGCCTGTTAAAGGCTAGGCCACGCTGTCCCTTGAACTGCGTCCTGGCTGCTGTTGGCTTCGGGACCCGGGGACGCGCCCAGCTTTGCAGGCTCCAGGATCAGCACGAACC
>SJYT01014278.1:555161-568437 GCA_006410635.1 Cephalophus harveyi
CCCCGCTATTCAAGAGGACGCCGGTGGCCTAACGCAGATGGCAAGTTCCTTGTCTTGGAACTTTATTAGTTCTCCATGTAAACCAAGTTATTCAGCCTCTCTTCTCCACTAAGTTTTCCTACTACATTATTTCTTCCTAATCTCTTTTATATTTCTAAATAAATAAGTTTTTCCTCGCCACGCCATCCCTGCTTCAAATTACCTTGAATCCACCGGGGCTGGACCCTGGCAATTCTTAATGCTTTTTTTTTTTTTTAACGTGAGGCTCTGCATTTTCACTGTTCACTGGGCCCACAGATTAAGTAGCTATTCACATAACATCGCCCTGATGAGTTACGCAGTACCCACACATGGTGGCCGTTTCTCCAGTGCTCAGGTGTACTGTCGTTATGGGTGAGGAATAGAATAAAAGGACTCTCTGGATGTCTTCCCTCCATTTCTTCACTCAGTACCATCGTACCTACTGATCAGTGATAAAGTCACGTGGCACCTCCTCCAAGAAGCCCTCCCAGACCATGCTCACTGCAATAAACCTGGATGAAGGGCCTCATCTGAGCCTCCACAGTGTCCCTTCTCTCTCCGTCTCTCTGGGTGTGGCTGCCCCTCCCACCCTCTGGTGAGGAACTCATCAACACAGATCCAGTGGTTGCCAGCTCCTCGCTTAGGACCTGCTCTTGAAAAGAGTAAATAAGCAGGGGAGGAAAGAAATTCTTACCCTACTTCCCAGGCCCGAGGGCGAGAATTCCTTTGGAAGCAAACCTAGCCGTACCCCACCAAAGCTCCCCGGCTCCTTTGTAGCACCAATATAATTATTACTCAAAATAATAATTAACTCTTTCTTTCTGTCTGGTCTTTAAAGTAAGGAGATCCAGCAGGGTGGCGAGGGCATTGAGCTCTCCCCTGGGTCTCTGGCCCTGCCCTGAGTGCCCGGGAGGCTCAGGTAACGTTCCTGAATAAACAGGTGACAGATGAGCCCCTGAACAAGGGAGGGGACCAGTCCTGGGATGAACGGGGCAGTCTGCACCCCACTTCGAGGGCTCCGGGGCAGGGAGTGGGGGCTGAATTCGAGAGTGAGTCATCCTCCCCTTAGGAAACTCTCAGGATAAATAAGGAAATTAGGAATGAATTGCTTAACGATGGGATCACGCTGCCCCCCATTATGTTATTTCACCGGCACACTCCCCCAGGGGAGAAGGCAGAGCAGATCAGAGCAGGAGCCCATTTTACAGTCAGGAGAAGTGAGGCCCTGCAAGGTGAGTGGGCTTGGCCCCAGTGACACAGTGGGAGAGAGGCAGGGGTGGGGCTCGACCCAGGCTCTAGGAACTGCAGTGGAGGGTGGGGTGCAGGTTCTTCGTTGGCTGGAATACAGGCCCCCCCTCATCCCTCCTTTCCTGGGTGTAGAGACAGTGAGCAGGGCCTACAGCAGGAGGGAGCCAAACAGAGGTTTAATTTTTCACCACTCTGGAGGCTGGAAGTCCAAGATCACGGTGCTGTGGAGCCCTGGATCACAGGGCTAAAATCCCTGGAACTGACCAAGCCCCATAGCGACTGTTGCCATGAGTCTACACATCTAACCGGGCCAGTTCCCTGGTCCCAGGTTGTTCAGTGGCTAAGTCGTCTCCAGCTCTCTGCGACCCCATGGACTGCAGCACGCCAGGCTCTTCTGTCTTCCACTATCTCCTGGAGTTTGATCAAACTCATGTCCATTGAGTCGGTGATGCCATCCAACCACCTCATCCTCTGTCATTCCCTTCTTCTCCTGCCCTCAGTCTTTCCCAGCATCAGCGTCTTTCCCGTGAGTCGGGTCTTTGTATCAGGTGGCCAAAGTACTGGAGCTTCAACTTCAGCATCAGTCCTTCCAACGAATATTCAGGGTTGATTTCCTTTAGGATTGACTGGTTTGATGTCTTTGCTGTCCAAGGGCCTCTGAACAGTCTTCTTTAGCACCACAGTTTGAAAACATCAATTCTTTTGGGCTCAGCCTTCTTTAGGGTCCAGCTCTCACATCTATACATGACTACTGGAAAAACCATAGCTTTGACTAGACCGACCTTTGTTGGCAAAGTGATGTCTCTGCTCTTTAATACGTTATCTAGGTTTGTCATAGCTTTTCTTCCGATCTTCCTGATCCCGTATTAGGTAAAATACCCACCCTATTACTCACCCTGTCGCATCCTAACCGATCACCTAATGCCAACCTTCCAGTCTATGAACATTGACTACTAGCTCATGAGAGAGGTTAGCTCTCCTTTGAGCTGGCCCACTGTTCCAAACAGTGTCGCCCGTTCTAATAAACTTTATCCTTCTCTCATTCTGCCTCATGTCTGGAAATTCTTTTCCAACCCATGCACAGACCAGGACAGGTGTCGTCAGAGTTGGTTTCTTGCAAGTCCTGATTTTGAGTACTTGTTGGGCATGAACCCATTTACTTGGTAGGAGAGTTCGAAAGTATGGAATTCACATACAAGGAGGATCGACTGCTTTTTTGGGTTTTAACTGGAGTAGTTGCTTTACAATGTTGCGTTAGTTTCTGCTAACAGCACAGTGAAGGGGCTCTGTGTGTACATGTGTCCCCTCCCTCGTGAGCCTCCCCGCACCCTTCTAGGTCATCAGAGCACAAGCCCTGCGCTACAGAGCATCTTCCTGCTGACTATTTGACACATGATCGTGTGCGTACCTCAGTGTTGCTATCTCAGTCCCCCCTCCCCCTTCCAGAGTCCACAAGATGGATTACTTTTAAAGAAAATAATAATAGTTTTTAGTTTCATTGGTCAAGAGAGAATCCCAGCCAAATCCAGAAATAACATTCTTGTAAATATGAGATACGGGTCCCTGTGGGAAGTGGCCGTTCCCCAGAACCACTTATTCTGGGGTGCTGAGGCCCTCGTGTGCTGTTCATCATCATTCCACAGAGCCCCTGACACACACACGCACACACACGCACATGCACACACACACGCACACACACACGCACACACACATGCACACACACACATGCACACACACACACATGCACACACACACATGCACACACACACACGCACAGTGCAGCCTGGAGAGGCGCTGAGAGTGACCGCCTGGGAGATCTCAGTTCCCTGACCAGGAATCGAACCTGGGTAACCTGGCGTCCCCGGTGGCTCAGCGATAAAGAACCTGCCTGCTGACGCAGGAGATGCAGGTTGGATCCCTAGGTTCAAAAGATCCCCTGCAGAAGGGAATGGCAACCCACTCCAGTATTCTTGCCTGGAGAATCCCATGGGCAGAGGAACCCGGTGGGCTACAGTCTTCCGGGTGGCAAAGGAATCGGACATGACTGAGCAGCAGAACCAGAACAAGTCTGGGTCCAGGGTCCCTCACCTTCACAAGGGCAGTCCCTGCCTGTCCAGCGGTCCCTCTGGGGAGGCAGGGAGGCAGTAGTGGGATCAGATGCAGAGCCAGCAGCCCCAAAGTTATCTTCTGTCCTGTGATAATGTCGGGGAAAAACTGCCAGACATAAATAAACGTTTATTTTTAAACGAACTCTGGCGGCAACAAGAGAGTGTTCCCTTTTAAACCTCATAACCATTCGGAATTTACGCTGAACTTTTTATAGCTCTGGGAACAACCCGCCAGCCTAAGAGGAAAGTTTAATGGGTTTTATAGTTTGTTTACACCAACCAACGCCTGGCCCTGCCCCCACCTCTCGTTAACTTTCTCCTGATGTTTTTGTATTTGCCAAACCAGGTCTCGCTGGAAATGAACTGAAATCTAGAGGATCTTAATGTACTTTGCTTCTTCAGTAATAAGGATCCTACTTTATTTTGTAATGAAATGTATTAAAAGTTGGTTGGATTTACAGTTAAGGAGGTCTTTGGGGGGTTTTGCTGTGTCTTATTTCTCTGGTCCATCTTTTCCCCCTTGGATGTCAAGCGTGTTAGGAAGGGCAGTGAATAACCAATTCGGTCTCACTCGGGGATTCTTACTGTTTTACAGATGGAGTTAGAAAAGCCTCTTAAGGAGACACATTTCATTCTTCTTTTGAGAACCTGTTGATCTATTTGGCTGTGCTGGGGCGTCTTTGCCGCGTGAAGGCTTTTCTGTACTGTGGGGTGTGGGCTTCCCATTCCCGTGGCTTCTCTTGTTGGGGAGCACAGGTTCCGGGGCGAACGGGCTTCTGTGGTCGTGGCATGTGAGCTCAGTAGTTGGGGCACACGCGCTTAGTTGCCCCGAGACCTGTGGGATCTTCGTTCCCAGACCAGGGATAGACCACATGTCCCCTGCTCTGGAAGGCAGATTCTTAACCACGGAAGCATCAGGGAAGTCCCCATGTTTCCTTTAGAAAGGACGTTGCCTTGGTCTGGATATTCACGTCTCTCCAGCATTTCTGTTGAAATCCTAACATGGCCGGATGCCTTGGTGAGTGTGGGGGGAGCTCTCTGAGAGGTGATTAGGTCATGAGGGAGGTGCCCTCAGGTACCAGAATTAGTGCTTTTATAAAAGGGACCCCAGAGAGCTTGCTAGACCCTTACACCATGTGAGGCCACATCAAGAAGGTGCTGGCTGTGAGCCAGGAAGGTGTGTGTGGGGGGGACCTTCACCAGAAGGCAACCGTGCTGCAGCCTCGACCTTGGACATCCAGCCTCCAGAGCTGTGAGCAGTGACTCTCCATCGTGGAGCAGTCCCCCAGGCTGCGGGGTTCTGCGACAGCAGCCTGAGTGTGCTAGAACAAGACTGGTTCATTTATGCGTGTGTGTGTGTGTGTGTGTCCATCTTCCTCGATCGTTCACATCTGTGTGTGCTCAGTTGCTCAGCTGTGTCTGACTCTTTGTGACCCCAGGGACTATAACCTGCCAGGCTCCTCTGTCCATGGAATTCTCCAGGCAAGAATACTGGAGTGGGTTGCCATTCCCTTCTCCAGGGGATCTTCCCAACCCAGGGATCAAACCCAGGTCTCCCGCATTGCAGGTGGATTCTTTATCATCTGAGCCACAGGGAAGCCGAAGAATCCTGGAGCAGGTAGCCTGTCCCTTCTCCAGGGGGACTTGCCGACCCGGGGACCAATCCCAGATCTCTAGTGTTGGCAGGCAGAGTCTTTACTGTCTGAGCCAGCAGGGAAGCAGGGGACTTGTTTCATGGGATTATTGGGAGGACTGGTTGAGATCAGGTAGGTGAAGAGCCCAGCAGTGTCCCCATGGACACACTTTAGCTGATGCTGTTAGCTCCTTGCAGTGAAGAAGATAAGGTGAGGAAGCGCCTGTGAAGCACCAGCACGCCCGCCTGTCACCAGCCTGGACCCTTCCTTGAAACCTTCACTCTTCTCCAGTATCCATCCCCTTGTCTCCGGTAACTGCACCCAGTTTTCCTGGGGAGCTGAAGGGGTCACCTCTTCCCGACCCCTCTTCTACCTCGTTTTGCGGAAGCTGGGTCCATAGGAGTGATCCTGTCTCAGGACTGGCCAATCAGAACAGCAGCCCCCCTCCCAGGCCACTGTGATTGGTTCAGGCCACCCAATCAGATTTAACCAAATAGAACGTTTGCTAGGACAAGTGAGAGAAAGGCACGCACCAACTTTCCCCGCCTAATTTTTAGAGAGGTAAGCATAGCTTGGAAACTGCTGGAGGCTGTCTTGCCACCACGTGAATGCCTAGAATGAAACAAAACGGAGGCTAGCAGAGCCCAAAGACATGTGGCAAGAGACCAGTACTAGGTGACATTCTCTGATCGCCTGGATCAAATCACACTGGAAGGTGTTTATACATATGCAATTTTTTGGATGTTATATAAGCCCTCACAATGTCATTGCCCTCCCCTCTTTTTGTTTTTGGCTTTAAACCTATTTGAACTGTGTTTCTGTTTCATGCAAGCTGAGCCCTAACTGTTAAAGTCCTTCTAGTTTGTGATCAGATTTCTGGGAATTGGAATCTTTGAAATCTGCAGGGAGCAGCCACACACTTGGATCATAGAGCTCCAAAGCATTAGGGCCACAGGGGCTTTTGAGGAAACCCCAAGCAGTGATCAGAGTTTCAGAGCCCGACAGATGTGGGATGGAATCTCTGCCCTGTCCTTGCTCGCTGTGGGTTCTGGACAAAAAGGGGTTGTCGTTATAATGGGGATGGTACAGGGAGGTGGAGGACAGAGGAGGTACGTGACCTGCTTGAGTCAGGAAGGATGAGTAGGAGTTACTGAGGCAAAATGAGAGAGAGCAACAGAGGCTGAGGGAAGAGTGAAAGCAAATACCCAGAAGGGAGAGATGGCAGCACAGCTGGGAAACCTTCCAGCAGCTTCTGTGGCCGTGGTCTAGTGTCACTCTGGGGGCCGGGGCGGCTCTGAGAGTCTAGACCCATGGGCCAGAGCCTCACACTGGCAGGTCTCGGGGCTCAGCCAGCTGTGGCTTCCTCCTGAGCGTGATGGGGGGCCACTGGAGGGCTTCAGACAGTCATCTCAGGGCGATGGTGACAGACAGTCACGTCAGGGTGACAGACACAGACGTATGAGGGTGACAGTCATGTCAGGGTGTTAGACACAGTCGTAGCAGGGTGACAGTCACGTCAGGGTGTTAGTTATATCAGGGTGACAGACACAGTCGTATCAGGGTGACAGTCATGCCAGGGTGTTAGACACAGTTGTATCAGGGTGACAGACAGTTGTGTCAGGGTGTTTGACAGACAGTGATATCAGGGTGACAGACAGGTATATCTGGGTTGTATGAAAGCGCTTTCTGAGCCTGAAATGAGGCGAGACTGGAGCAGAGGGGACAGGACAGTCGGGAGTGAACCGTCCGTCCCCTCCGTCCCCTGTGGCCTTCAGCGCCTGGGAGGCACAGAGGTGTGGAAATCTGGGGACATCAGTGACACAGAGGGTGGACAGATGTTATAGGAGCACCCGCAGTGTTCTCTCGGGAAGGACTGATACTGAAGCTGAAGCTCCAGTATTTTGGTCACCTGATACGAAGAGCTGACTCACTGGAAGAGACCCAGATGCTGGGAAAGATTGAGGGCAGGGGGAGAAGGGATGACAGGGGATGAGATGGCTGGATGGCATCACTGACTCAGTGGACATGGGTTTGGGTGGACTCCAGGAGCTGGTAATGGACAGGGAGGCCTGGCGTGCTGCGGTCCGTGGGGTGTCTGTGTTCTGGTGAAAGCCCTCTTCAGGGCAGCAGGTGGCCAGTTTCTTGCTGTGTCCTCACATAGTGTAAGGGGCCAGGGAGGTCTCTGGGTCTCCTTTTTAAATTTTGTTTATTTATATATTTTTTTGGTCACACTGCACGGCATGTGGGATCTTAGTTCCCTAACCAGGGATCAAACTGGTGCCCTATGCATTGGAAATTCGGGAGTCTCTTTCTTTGACACCAAATTCATTCAAATTTATTAACAGACATTTAAGATATGAAACTATCAAAATAATAGACAAAAAGATAGAAAATCTACATGATCTTGGGTTTGGTCTGTAGATTATGGACTTTCAGTTTTAACACACCACACTATTGTGTGTTAAAACTCAAGCCAGTCCACAAAAGAAAAAGGTATTGTGGACTTTATAGGGTTAAAGATTTCTACTCTGAAACACCTTATTCAGAAAATCAAAAGACAAGCCACAAACTGAGAGGAAAATATTTGTAAAATTTGTACCTGATAAAGGATTCGGACTCAAAATACAGAAAGAGCTCTAAAACAACTCCATCAAAAATGGAAAAGGATCTGAACTGACACCCAGCCAAAAAACATTTACAGATAGTAAAAATCATACAAAAATATGCTCAGCATCATAAACGACTGTTGTCATTGCTATGCTGTGCCCAGCTCTTTGCGGCCCGACGGACTGTAGCCTGCCAGGCTCCTCTGTCCGTGGGATTCTCCAGGCAAGAATACTGGAGTGGGGCGCCATGCCCTCCTCTAGGAAGCTCAGAGCATCACCTCAGGGACTAGGTTTCAACATAGGGATTTTGTGGGGACATGTGCAGACCATAACACCATACATTACAACAGTAAATCACAAGTTTGTTTCTCTTTAAACTTTTAATTATTGCAAATACACATAATATACAACTTACCATCTAAACCATTTTAAAGCGCACAGTTCAATGTCACTAAGTACATTCACATCGTTGTATAACTATCACCACCGTCCATCTCCAGAGCTGCTTTCATCTTGCAAATGAACTCTGTCCCCATTAAACAGGAACTCCCCATTCCTCCTCCCCACCAGGGTCCTCTCTCCATCTAGACTCCTCTGTCCATGGGATTTCCCAGGCAAGACCAGCGGGTTGCCACTTCCCTCTCCAGGGATCTTCCCGACCCAGGGATCAAACCTTCCTCTGATACACCTCCTGCATTGGCAGGCGGATTCTTTACCACTATCACCACCTGATAAGAAAATAATTATAAATACATCAATAAGTCACCTGTCGCTCAGGTGACAGCCAGCCAACTGTAGACCCAGAAAGGGATCAGAGGGACTCAGCCCGCGAGGACACCCTGGTGTAAGCACTGTGGTGTAAATAATTTAAAAAGCATGTATTTACTAACGGAATCAGGTAAGCTCACAAAGCGCCCTCCTCTCCAGAGAGGAGGAGGTGAATCCCTGGACGTTACGATCAGCCTTCAGCGACAGGAGGCAGCTTGCACAGGCACCGCTCAGTGTCGGAACTGGGAGCCAGACTTCACGCGTTCGAGCCCGGGACCCGCATCCTCGGTGTGTGGCTTTGGCCAGGCGCCTGACCTCTCTGTTCCTCATTATCTGCAAAACGGGACTGGATTATCCACAAACCACTTCATGTCCCTAAAGCCCCTGGAGGCAGGCGCACGGTGTGTTACTGTCGCTCTAGAAGGGAGGACACCGGCTCGAGCGGGCGCCGGGCGGCGCCTGAAGCGATCAGTCCAGGGAAGAAGGGACCGGGGCGGCAGATGAGGGAGCCCTCCGGGCGCGCGGGCTCGGCCGCCGCAGGCGGCGCCGGCACGCAAGGGGTTACAACGATAGAGACGACCGGAGGACCCGGGGTGGCTGAGTGGCCCCGGCCGCCGCCCTCCTCGACGCCTGCCGCGCGACCGCGCAGGCGCGAGAGCCCAGCGCGGGGGCGGGGGGCGCCTCCCCGGGCGCCCGGAAGTCTCCGCCTAACGGGCCAGGCCCGCGCCTCCCGGCCTGGAAGGGGGCGGGGCGCGAAGCCCCTCGGCGCGCGGCGCCATAGAGCGGGGCCGGAGGACCCGTGTCCTAGACGCGTCCGGAAGTGCCCCCCTGGGGCGCCCGCTCCGCACCATAGAGCTGGGGGGGCCCGCGGCGGCTGGGGGGGTCGCCAGGCTCGCCTTCCTAGAGCGGCGAGGACGGGGTGGAGGCTGGCAGGGGGGTGGGACGCCGCGCCCGGGGGCGCGCCCGGGGCGGGGGCGCGCGGCGCGGGCTCGGCCGGGGGCGCGCCGGTGAGGCCGCCGTGTCGCCCCACCCCCACCCCAGCCTTCCCGGCCGCTCGTGGCCGGAAGTGGTGGCGACTCCCGGGGGAAGTTGAGGCCCCGGTGGGGGAGGCGGCGCGCGCGGGCCCAGCCGGCCTGACCGGAAACGGTGGCCTGCCCCCGGCCTGCCCGCTCCCCTTTCCCCCTTTTCAAAAGAGCCAGATCCCGTTGCCGCCCCGGGCGCGCTGCGTGCGGCCTTTGATCCGGCCGGTAATTACGGGCCTTCCGGCCGGCGGGAGGCTCATTCATTCGCCCGGGCGCGGGCGGCGGGCAGGAAGCGCGTGCACTGGAGGGGAAATGTTAGGCCAAGGTCAGGCACCGCGTGGCCCGCGGGGCAGGGCGAGGCCGGCGGCCAGGCCCGATTGCCACCCCGAGGCCTCCCGGGCGCCTCACCGCGCCCCTGCGCCCCAGCTCGCGGCCCGGCCACAAAGAGGGCCACCCCAGTTCATGGAAACGGGTGCCCCTGGGGCACAGGCCAGCCGGGGATGGCATGATCAGACGGAAAAGTGAGCCACGGCGAGTGTGGACAGACTCTTGCGGGCGCATTGGTTGGCACGAGGACAGGGAGATGAAGCAGGCTCGCTGTGTGCGCGGAAGACCGGGACCGGGTCCATGCGCCTGCTCACCTCCACACTCCTGTCCTCACCCAGGGGACCAGGGAGGGCGCCCCAGCCCCAGTCCAGAGGGGCACTGTAGGAAGGGACTGACGGTCTGTGTGCTCCGGGTGGTTCCTGGTGCCTGGCCCTGCCTTAGGGATCCAGGATTGGGATCCTGGTGGGGGTTGGCTCTGCCCTTGCTCCCGGGGAAGCCCCGTTACTGTGGCTTATCTCTTCCCTAAGAACATAAGCCTCTTTGGCTCAACGCAGCTGGCATTCACCCCCCGCCCCCCCGCCTCTGCAGGCAGGCCCTCCGGCCTGAGCCCCAGAACATTCAGATCCGATTCCTTCTTGTGTTGTCTCTCGTCTTAGCCCCTTCCTCCTGGAGGTCTTGGAGTCTAACCCCCGCACGCGGAGCTAGAGAACTGGAAGGATTCGGCCGGGGGTGGCCCTGGGCGCCGGGCGGCACTGCTGCGGGTTAGCCCCGGGCTCTGGGGTCAGAAGACCGGTTTCAGGTCCCCGCTCCATGGTCATCACCTTTGTGACCTCACAGCAGAAGGAGTTTCTCAGTTTCTACTAGTGAGAAAGAGGGGCCGTACTAAAGGCGATGACCTTGGTAGGAAGGCTCCTGACGCTCTCCTTTTGGGGCCAGCGCACAGCTCCCAGAAGTGGGTGTGAAGCGGGTGCCGAGGCCTCCGGCGGGCCGGGCCTTCCCGGGCGCCGGCTCTTCCAGCCCCGTGACCTTGGACCTGCCGCTTCCCTTTCCCAGGCTCAGTTCCTCCTCAGGCCCCTGTGACCCAGAGCACAGTCCACCATCCCTGGGTGAGCCTCGTCCATCGACGCCACTGCCAGCCCCGCCCGGTGCTGGGCCTGGGACACAGTGCTCCTGGCGCGGTGCTCCGCTGGGGGCGGGACAGGACGGTGCAGTCCTGGAGAGGCTGGGATGCCCTAGGCAGGGGCTGGGGGTTGCCAGGCTAGCCGGGAGCTGGAGGAGCCACGGGGGAGACGTCTCGAGTCTCACGGGACAGGAGCTACCTGGGGACGATAGGGGGCTGGGTCCCGGACCGGTGGCGGCGGTCTTGGTCTTGACCTGAGTCTCTGCCCGGCTGCCCTGGGTCTCAGGTGGTCCCTTCTGGGCACTCCTGGTCTCAGACGCCCCCAGCCCTGACCCTAGCAGTGCCCCCAGCCGGCCAAGGCTATCCCGGGACCCCGCTGTGGCCCTGGCCTCCTCGTGGAGGCAGACTGCAGTCAGGGGCCTGGCTCGTACCCCGGAGCCCCCAGGGTGGGGGTGGTCACCCTACGTGGGGGGTGGGCTGAGCCCCCAGCACCAGAGCAGGGTTGGCGGGAGTCCAGAGCCCCGCCTTTACCAGAGCCGCTGCCTCCGCTGGCTTCTTTTGGCCAGGCTTGGGGTCTGGGGAGACAGAGGCTGTTTTGGAGGTCTCTGGGGTGTCTGTTGGTTTGGGGACTTGGGGACCCCCCATGGGTTGGGGCCGATGACTGGCTCGGGGACTCAGAGCTGGCTGGCGCCTGTTTTCAGGTGTGACTCTCCGTCCATGTGTTAGGCCTCCCTGGGCCAGTTGTGGGGGGTTGCTCGTCTCTCCAGCAGGGCCAGCAGCCCTGTCCTGGGGTCAGTGAGGGCCCTCTCACCGCTGCGCTGCGCCCCGGCTCAGCCAGCTGCTCCTGGGGTCCACCTTGGTGAAGGGTCTCCCTGCTCTGCCTGCCTGACTGCTGGGCCCACAGAACACTGGCCTCTCTTTGTCAAATGGGGGGTCCTGTGCGGGCTGCCTCGTCGAGTGATGCCGGGGACCGACACGTGGCCCAGCCTGGAGGCGCAGGGTCAGGCCGGCCAGGACGTCCTGACTCCCGGGGCTGGAGGAGCTCGCCGTCTGCTGGGGTGTGTGTGGACACGCAGGGTGGAGGAAGTCGGGGAGAGCCTGCCAGGGACGTGGGCTTGGCTGTAATCGGAAGTAAAGGGAGCCTGCGCCGGTGTTCCTGGCGGAGGGGAGGACGGGTCCTGGAGGCAGGGCCGCGGATGTGTCCCGAGGTGCTGGGAGGTTGGGTCAGCCCCGGATGGGTCTGAACTGGGCTCCAGAGGCCTGTCCACGCTCCCGGGAGCTGGCGCCTGTTTTCAGGTGTGACTCTCCGTCCATGTGTTAGGCCTCCCTGGGCCAGTTGTGGGGGGTTGCTCGTCTCT
Source organism: Cephalophus harveyi (assembly GCA_006410635.1). NCBI lineage: Eukaryota > Metazoa > Chordata > Mammalia > Artiodactyla > Bovidae > Cephalophus > Cephalophus harveyi. The sequence goes on from SJYT01014278.1 coordinate 567,374, forward strand.
CCAGCAGGGCCAGCAGCCCTGTCCTGGGGGCAGTGAGGGCCCTCTCACCGCTGCGCTGCGCCCCGGCTCAGCCAGCTGCTCCTGGGGTCCACCTTGGTGAAGGGTCTCCCTGCTCTGACTGCTGGGCCCACAGAACACTGGCCTCTCTTTGTCAAATGGGGGGTCCTGTGCGGGCTGCCTCGTCGAGTGATGCCGGGGACCGACACGTGGCCCAGCCTGGAGGCGCAGGGTCAGGCCGGCCAGGACGTCCTGACTCCCGGGGCTGGAGGAGCTCGCCGTCTGCTGGGGTGTGTGTGGACACGCAGGGTGGAGGAAGTCGGGGAGAGCCTGCCAGGGACGTGGGCTTGGCTGTAATCGGGAGTAAAGGGAGCCTGCGCCGGTGTTCCTGGCGGAGGGGAGGACGGGTCCTGGAGGCAGGGCCGCGGATGTGTCCCGAGGTGCTGGGAGGTTGGGTCAGCCCCGGATGGGTCTGAACTGGGCTCCAGAGGCCTGTCCACGCTCCCGGGGCGCCCGGCTCCTTGTGGAGCGCGGCCATTCCTCTCGTGACCTGGACACCAAGCCCGTGAAGACGAGGCGCGGGGTGGAGCACCCGCCCCGCGTGGTGTGGCTGGGGGTGAGGCCGACCACCCTGGCCGCCCGCCCACCAGCCCAGCAAGGGCAGTCTCCCACCCCCTCGGTGGCCGTGGGGGTCAGAAGGTGCCCACGCTGCGCCCTGTGCCCAGCGTGGTGGTGGGTCTTGTGTGGGGAAGGGCCGGTGGCGCTGAGGGAGGGGAGGCGTCTGGGAAGGCTTCCTGGGGGAGGGGCTGTGCTCCTGGGCCCTGGCGGCAGGTCTCCAGGGAGGGGGCGGGGCGGGGGCGAGGAGGCAGGAAGTGCCCTGCAGACACCAGCCAGCAGAGCCCAGCGCCCCCAGAGGGAGCGGAGGCCGCCCATCACCCGGTCGAGGGGTGACAACCAGCGATGGCCCACATGGGCAGCTGTGTTTTTCTGTCTTGAAGAGTATTTTGTTGTTTTAAGGAATCTTCACTTATCCACTGACATTTAAGGGCAGACGCGTAGGAAGCTCT
>SJYT01014284.1:28160-43039 GCA_006410635.1 Cephalophus harveyi
ATTCATTCTGTTTACGAATCAACAGAAATATTTTTGAAGAAAATGTCAAGAGATAAAAGCACTTTTGTGACTGTATACATTACTCAGAGCTTTAAAAGCAAAATATAAACAAAATATTGTTTAAAGATGTATAGACTTGATGAAATAAAAATATAAAAAGTAAAATATGAATTAATCACAGCATTCAGATTACTGAAAAATTCATGAATTTAGTGAAATTTAACAGTGAAGTATTGAAGAAAATATACAGATTTATGATATTGGTGAAATTACAGTTCATGGAGTTATTTTTTTAGATGTTAATTTTATTATACTTATATATATTTATAAAGTGATTAAGTGGAATGGGTTTAAATATCATACTAACAGTGCTGTAATTCAAGAGATGGGAATATCAGACCACCTTCCCTGCCTTCTAAGAATTCTGTATACAGGTCAAGAAGCAACAGTTAGAACAGGACATGAAACAACAGACTGGTTCCAAATAGGGAAAGGAGTACATCAAGACTGTATATTGTCACCCTGCTTATGTAAGTTATATGCAGAGTATATCATGCAGAAATGCTGGGGTGAATGAAGCAGAAGCTAGAATCAAGATTGCTGAGAGAAATATCAATCACCTCAGATATGCAGATGACACCACCCTTATGGCAGAAAGTGAAGAGGAACTGAAGAGCCTCTTGATGAAAGTGAAAGAGGAGAGTGACAATGGCAAACAGATGGGGAAACAACAGAAATAATTACAGATTATTTTCCTGGGCTCCAGTATCACTGCACATGATGACTGCAGCCATGAAATTAAAAGATGCTTGCTCCTTGGAAGAAAAGCTCTGACCAACCTAGATAGCATATTAAAAAGCAGAGACATTACTTTGCCGACAAAGGTCTGTCTAATCAAAGCCATGATCTTTCTAGTAGTCATGTATCAATGTGAGAGTTGGACTATAAAGAAAGCTGAGTGCTGAAGAATAGATGCTTTTGAACTGTGGTGTTGGAGAAGACTCTCAAGATTCCCTTGGACAGCAAGGAGATCAAACCAGTTAATCCTAAAGAAAATCAGTCCTGAGTATTCATTGGAAGGACTGATGCTGAAGCTAATACTCTAATCCTTTGTCCAACTGATGTGGTGAACTGACTCCTTGGAAAAGACCCTGATGCTGGGAAAGATTGAAAGCAGAAGATGGGGATGACAGAGGCTGAGATGGTTGGATGGCATCCCTGACTCGATGGTCATGAATTTGAGCATGCCCCGAGAGTTGGTGATGGACAGGGAAGCTTGATGTGCTGCTGTCCATGGGGTTGCAAAGAGTCAGACATGACTGAACTATTGAGCTGACTGAACTATTGAACTGACTGAGACCTACATTGACTTCATATCATCCTTAGCTAAAATATCAAGATGCAGTGCCCACTTGGAGCATGTCACTGTTAGCACTAGTAGATTACACAAAGCTATATTATCGATATAAGTACAAATAATGTATCTCACTGCCACTTGTGAGATTTCATTTTAGATTGTCATTACTTTTTTTAATGCTTTTTAAAAATTTTTATTTTTTATTGGAGGATAATTGCTTTACAAATTCTTGCTGTTTTCTGTTAAACCTCAACATGAATCAGCCATAGGTATACATATATCCCATCCTTTTTGAAACTCCCTCCCATCTCCTTCCACATCCAACCATTCTAGGTTGATACAGAGCCCCTGGCTCAGGAAACTCAAATAGATTGTCATTACTTTTAATCCCATAATATATTTGAGAAAAACATATGAAGGAGTAGCACTGTCAGCTCTCTTGGGGTTTTTTTGTTGGTTGGTTTTTTTTTCTCCTTGTGCCAGCATCATCATTACATTCAGACCTCAGTTCCTAAACAGGAATCTATTATAGTCTACTTATCTACTATATGAGAATATGAAAATAAAGATAAGTGTTCTAGATAATAGACCCCATAGTCAATTTAAGCACTCTTATAAAAACTGATGAAACAGGTAAAATTTCCACTGTGTTGTCCAGCTTATTGATCTTTCACTTTACTTTCAGGTCATTTCAAATGTAAGAGCTGCTGTAGATCCATCTGCTACTATGAATTAACAAGTTAGCTTTTATAGGAAGAAGGCAATGGCAACCAACTCCAGTACTCTTGCCTGGAAAATCCCATGGATGGAGGAGCCTAGTAGGCTGCAGCCCATGGGGTTGCTAAGAGTCAGACACAACTGAGCGACTTCGCTTTCGCTTTTCACTTTCATGCTTTGGAGGAGGAAATGGCAACCCACTCCAGTGTTCTTGCCTGGAGAATCCCAGGGACGGGAGAGCCTGGTGGGCTGCAATCTATGGAGTCTCACAGAGTCGGACACGACTGCAGTGACTTAGCAGCAACAGCAGCAGCTTTTATAAAGTCATATTTTTTTATTTCTCAGATAAAAAATAAGGATAAATAGAAATAAAATGTCTCATATTTTATCCCTACAGCCCATTGAATCATCTTGAGCACCTTATCTTTGATGAAACTGATGTAGCAGATTGAACTGTTTTATTAATCAGAACATTTTCATAGATGATTTTCTCTCTCTTCATTTCTTACCCTTTATGACTCCTTAGGTTTGGGGACTGAGGAGAAATATCAGTCTGTCAAAACTTTGCTCAGATTTACCCATCTAGGCATCCACTAAGAAAGTAAGTTTTGAGTATCATCTCTGAATAAGCCATCTTCATAGATAACAGAGATAGCATTTCTATTATGTTATCCTTCATAGATAACATTTTAAATGTTATGAAGGAACAGTTCTTAATATGGTGCATTGATTGATACCATTTGTGTTTCTGGTACCAGTCAAAGCCTACCCTTATAGAAAACTGAGAATTTGGGACATATTCTCAATAATGCCTTTTTTTAAAAACATGAAATAAATGCATATATGTAGGGGGATGACTTAAAATATTAAACATAAGGCTTTGAATTTCTCTTGAATATTAATAGGAAAGGACTTAAAAGCTATATTCCTTGAATACTGTTCACATAAATAATTTTGCTTCTGAAACATGAGTCGAATATTCCACATACTGTAAGATCCATGTGGCAGTGATTGTGTTCTTTTACATTCTCATCATTATAACTACAAGATCTAAACAGGGATTCATATATAGAATATTATCAAATTTTTTGAATGATTGAGTGAGTGAGTTATTTGAATAAATGAATTAAAGCAGTATTCAATTAAAAAGAACCGTGATCTTTAAGAGAGAGAAATACTCCTGCAGTAGTTACATTAGCTAGTGTTAATTAACAAATAACTTTTGTGAAAATGATTGAACAACAAATAATTTGAAATTCCTTAATGATTTTATTACATTAGGGGATATTTTATGAAAACAAAATTAATGGAAAGCAGAGGGCAGTTTTTAGTAATTTATATAACACTATTATTTATATAAAATAGACTCAAATATGAAGTATGTTCTATGATGTAGTGGTTTTCACAAATAAAATAGCTATTTCACCTTACCTGGCTTCTGAGAGACCTGTATGCATGTCAGGAAACAGCAGTTAGAACCAGATGTGGAGCAAGGAACTGGTTCTCAATTGGGAAAGGCATGTGTCAAGGCTGTATATTGTCACCTACTTATTTGACTTATATGCAGAGTACATCATGCTGGACCAGATGGATCACAAGCTGGGATCAAGAATTCCAGGAGAAATATCAACAAACTCAGATCACAGATGATACCACTCTAATTGCAGAAAGCAAAGAGAAACTAAAGAACCTCTTGATGAAGGTGAAAGAGGAGAGTGAAAAGCTGCCTAAAACTCAACATTCAGAAAACTAAGATCATGGCATCTGGTCCCATCACTTCATGTCATGGAAAGTAGATGGGGAAAAATGGAAACAGATTTTATTTTTTTGGGCTGCAAAATCACTGTGGACACTGACTTCAGTGAAATTAAAAGATGCTTGTTTCTTAGAAGGAAAGCTATGACAAACCTAGTCAGCATATTAAAAAGCAGAGACATCACTTTGCCAACAAAGGTCCTGTCTAGTCAAAGCTATGATTTTTCCAGTACTTATGTACAGATGTGAGAGTTGGACCATAAAGAAGGTTGAATGCTGAAGAATTAATACATTTGAACTGTTGTGCCGGAGAAGACTTTTGAGAGTCTCTTGGACAGCAAGGAGATCAAACCAGTCAATCCTAATGGAAATCAACCCTGAGTATTCATTGGAAGGACTGATGCTGAAGCTCAAACTCTAATACATTAGCCACCTGATGCAAAGAGCCAACTCATTGGAAAACACTCTGAGGCCAGGAAAGATTGAAGGCAGGAGGAGAAGGAGGCGACAAGTATGAGTTGGTTGGATGACATCATAAACTCAATGGACTTGAGTTTGAGTAAACTCCAGAAAATGGTGATTGACATGAAAGCCTGGCGCGCTGTATTCAATGGGATTGTGAAAATTTGGGCATGACTTAGTGACTGACAACAACATAATAGACTATAATAGTATCTATCTTTCATAATTTTGAATATTTTTCTAAATTATGGTATTTTCATTTAATGATTGCCTTAGGGCTGTAATTATGGAATCTGAGTTACTGTTTGGTTCATAGTCACCAATTATATCATCACCAAACCAAATTTTATACTAGGTGATTAATAAGTTGTTGAGTTCTGGTTTCTATAGGAATAGAAATAAGCTATCTTGAATTATTTCATATTCTTTCTGATCCCTAAAAGTCTACATTGAATATATTTTTATTCTTTCTTTTCTTATAATTTTCTTCCACTGTTTTCTGCTTCTGTTTCAAAATACTCAGTTTACTAACTTCAGCTTGAAATTAATGTTAAAATATTCAACTTTTGCAGGGATTCTTTGGTCCAAGGAATGCTGTGTGTGAGAGTATTCAATTTGCTTAGTAGTTCCTCTGGGAAGTACCAAGTTAAAGTCTTATTTAAACATTGCTGTAATTATGTTTCAGTATCTCTTAAGTTACTGGTCTCTTTAGAAGTCTGTTTGCAGTTTTTCTATCATGAAAAGAAAATGTAATTCCAAGAAGTCACATAGTCACAAGGATTAAACAACTCGAGCTGGAAATTAAGGAGATAAATGCCTCTTTATACTTTATTCAGCATAAAAGTATTATCCAGTTCATCAGAAAATGAATATCAATTCTTACGACATACTAGGATACAGATATGCTTTTTATTTCAAATTAACAAATCTAAAAATATTGCTAATATTAAAATTTGCCACTCATGAAACAATGCATTTTTTCCTATTTCTCTCTTTGTTTTTATTCATCTATTTCCTCCCTTTCTCTTTTTCTCTGAATTACCTCATAAACTCAGAGAAGTCACCTCTTATAGTGACTTGCCTCAGGAAAGCATCCCATGCTAAGTATCTGAAATGATCAACTAGTTTCTTAAGCTTTTTAATGACTTTCTTAATCAAAAATATCTATTGAAAGTGCAAGTGAAATTTGCTCAGTTGTGTCCCACTATTTGGGACCCCATACAGTACGCAGTCAATGGAATTTTCCAGGCCAGAATCCTGGAGTGGGTAGAATTTCTCTTCTCCAAGTGATCTTCCCAACCCAGGGATTGGACCCAGGTCTCCCACATTGCAGGTGGATTCTTTACCAGCTGAGCCACCAGGGAAGCCCCAAAATACTGGAGTGGGTGGCCTATCCCTTCTCCAGTGGATCTTCTTGACCCAGTAATCTAACCAGGATATCCTGCATAGCAAGTGGATTCTTTATCAGCTGAACTACCAGGGAAGCCTTAAGTACTTGTATTCAAATCAAAATAAGAAGCAATGAGGATGTTCATTAAATAGATTGTTTGTCATCCTAACATCAATTTTAGCCAACCCATATGGAAAAATTTTTGAGATCAGATTGTATTGAGTGACACCATTGATTTGAAGCTAGGGCCTGACTTTTCTGAAACACTGATTCTCAATATGAAGCAATACTTCACCACCATCTACCATTTCATGGGTTTCACATTTGTGCAGTCATATAGGGTCCCTTGTTTAGAAGAGTTCATGCTTGGCTTAGTGCTCTGTTGTTACCATCTTGAAATTTTTAATGATATCTCAACATGGAGTGTGTATTCTCATCTTGCACCAGGTCTTGAAAATTGCATTGCCTGTCCTGGCTCTTGAAAATGTTCAGGAAGTGTACTCGTGTTTGCCTTTCACAATGACTGAAGGTTGTTAGTGATATTCAAACCCCAGAAAGCAGAGATGGTAAATGTTCTGAAATGCACCACTTTAAATGTTAAACCCATAGAGAGAAGCACTGTTGTAAACCAATCAGGATAATCCCCAAATTCTTTGCAAAAGTGATTTCAATGGACATGAAATATATGACTAAACCAGTAAGATCAAGATTGCGGCATTTCTTTAACAGATTGACTGAGTTACAGATAGTGCAAGGAATGAATCTTTGGATTTTTGCTTAATATTATTAAAGGGTATGGGAATCATATTGTTTTCTTTCTCTAAAGGTAAGCAATAAAGCATGTAGTTTCAGTGGCTATAAACCCACAGGGCAGAGTTTAGAATGGAAGATGACTGAGCTGAGAGGACCAAAGGAAGAAAAAAAAATTAAATAAATGAAAGAAGCATAACCCAGGTTAAGACACTTAACTCCTAGCATTTTTTGATATAATATGAGCAACTTGAGTATGGCTATTGGCTCCTTGTATCCAAATTTTCTTTACTATTAGAATTTAATGCCAGAATACAGTTATCAAAGAAAGAAACACTGGAAAATCCCATGAACGGAGGAGCCTGGTAGGCTGCAGTCCACGGGGTTGCTAAGAGTCAGACATGACTGATCGGCTTCACTTTCACTTTTCACTTTCCTGTGTTGAAGAAGGAAATGGCAACCCACTCCAGTCTTCTTGCCTGGAGAATCCCAGGGACAGGGGAGTCTGGTGGGCTGCCGTTTATGGGGTCGCACAGAGTCAGACAAGACTGAAGCGACTTAGCAGCAGCAGCAGCAGCAGCAGCAGCTGCTGGTGTGAAGCATTGGACACTGATGTCACCACTGCACAGCGTTAGAAATTTAGCTGTCATGGTTATGTAGTGGAGTGATAGTTTGTGACTGTTTTCCATTGTCCCTTGCAGTTGCAATCCATCTTGACTGTTTCTGTGTTTCTCTTTGTTGAAGACATTCATGGTTTCGATTTCCTCTGACCTTCAATAATTTCTTAGTTAAGATACAGACCTGTATAAAATCAGAAAATGAAGCAAATACATCTGTATCAATCAGTAGAATAGTCATTCATCCTGATAACAATGGCTTAAATCAATAGAAATTTGTTTCAGTCTCATGATACCTGATGTAATTTCTATGACCCTCCCAGATTTATTACTGGATTATCTGGAAAATTTGTTCCCTAAAGATGGTGTGCCTGAGGAAAGGGGCTTCAACCCAGAGGTCAGTAGTCACAACTAAACCTGTAGCCTCAAATCATATATAATAAAGATTGAAATATGCAAGAAAGAATTTAAAAAATTTGACTTGGATTGTCACTGCTAGTTAGAGTTTAATCAGATTATAAAGAAACTTTATGAATTAGCTAATTTAAAATTGATTTTAATGGTAAGTCAAAATATTATTGCTTTAAAGAAAAGAGACATTAATTTGTTGTTCATGTATGTTTGTATAAGTAATCCAAGGCTAGTATTGTGCCATTTCTTAAAGTTCTCAGGGATCCAGTCTTCTTCCAGCTTACTTCGCAACTGTTCTTGGTGTTTGGCCAAAGTCACCAAGATCAAGATGGTAACATCTACGTTTCAGGCCCTAGAAGAGACAAAGGAACAAAGAAATAGAAAGTTGTGAGTGCTAATTAGTTCTGAAGAAGTATGGAAACTGATACATGCTATTTCTCTTTCGTTCTACTGTCCACCATTTTGTCACATGACTAAGTCTAACTGCAAAAGGGTTTGGCAGTCATGTTCTCAATGAAATAGTAACATTATACACAGAGGTCAAAAGGGATAGAGTGGGAAGTCCAGCAGTCTCTGTGATCAACACCATAAATTAGTTTAAAAAGCAAGATAAACAGTTTTAACTCTAGGGGAAAAGTAGTGAATCAATTTTTAAGCGATCATTAACAAGCAGAATTTTAAAATGCGTAATTTTATACATTTTATTACACAAACAACCAAAGGGAGTTTTTCCTCATATCCACACTTACTGTGATGTCTTGTTTTTCTTTGATTTTAAGAAATAGATTTATACATAGATATTTATAATTCTCTCATTATTCTCTGTATCTTGAAGCTAAAATATTTTATCTTAGGTCTCTATTTCAGTTTATTTCTGCATTTTAATTTTGGTACTCACTCTTTAAAGCAGATGAATATTTATACAAATGCAGTCTTTAATTCAGCAGTTTTGAGCAAATGCATTATTTTGAAAGTGCTACTCTCAAAATAATATCATTTCTTTTATGTCTGCAAAACTAAGAGAAATGCCTTCCAAGATATTTTGGGAGACAATCATGTGGTCTTTTCTAGGAATCTACTCTGAAATCTTTGTGGGCCATACATTTATTCCAATACCTGTCTCTCTGAATTGTTTTATGCTTCAAGATGTGTATAAGAGACAGCAAAATAATATCATTGTGCAAAACCAGTTGAATGTAAAATTCTTCTTTTAAATAATGAATGAAAGTATTTTGAGTCATTTCTAAATAGCTCACACTTCTGTCAGAAAATAAATTATGTTAATTAATGTTACATTCTCCATTTAACAAACACTGGACAGGTTGATTAAAGAAACTTTACCCTGAAGAGCTGCTAATGCTATTATCATAGTTGACTTTATGACAACAGCTCTATAGTTCTATTTTTCCCTTTTTTTCTTTTCTATTTTTTTAATTATGGAAATAAAATAACATTTGTAAGAGACTTGGAAAGTACAGAACAAAGTTACATATAGTTCTATATATTACAATTATTTTTAAAGTAGATAACCTAAGATATTAGTTGGCTTCAATATCAAACTCTCAAAAATGAATGGAATGAATATACAGAGATGTAGAAGGATATAGTAGACCTGAAAATCACCATGAACCAATTCAACATAAGTAAGATTTATACAATTTTCACACAACAGTAGTAAACAAATTCTGTTGAAGTTCCCATATACTATAAACTAGGAGACACTGGAACATATCCAGGGACATACAACAGGGTGCAAAAATTTCATGGTCTAAAAGTATTGAAATCTTACCAAGTCTGTTCTCTATCACTGTGGAACTATGTTAGAAATAAATATCAAAAGATATTTGAAAATGACCCATATATTTTTAAGTGCTATATGATATTTACCAAGAGAGATCTTTGATTAGCCATTGAAAGCCTAAATAAAGTTAGAAGACTGCAAAAACACAGAGGGCGATTGCAGAGAAGAAAGCATTTATGTGAGAGATTAATATCAAAATGGGAAAATAATATCAAATATATTTAAAAGCCACATATTTTGGAATTTAAATGGACAATAGTTGTATTTTATTAGTTTATTTTCAGAGGATAATTAGTCTAGAAAGTCATAGAACTTTTCAAAATTTTAGAGTGACACATGAATGTAAAGGTTATTATTTAGTTGTTACTAAACCAAGAAATGGGCTTTCCTGGTGGCTCAGTGGTAAAGAATCAGCCTGCCAATGCAGGAGATGCAGGTTTGATCCTTAGGTCTGAAGGATCCCTTTGAGAAGGAAATGGCAACCCATTCCACTGTTCTTTCCTGGGAAATCCCATGGCCAGAAGAGCTTGGTGGGCTACTGTCCACGGGGTTGCAAAAGAGTCAGACATGACTTAGCGACTAGACAACAACAAAATCATAGATGATACAAGTAATTTTTCCCAATTACTAACAATAAAGGAAAATATGAATAAATTTGAGAACATACTAGTGTTATCTTTTAGACAACAGAGTATCAGAAAGAATATGAAATGAACATCAATTGGGAAAATTATTCCAAAAATTGTACAGCAAAAAGAGTATGCATGTATGTGTGTGTGCATGTAATAAAACTTACTTTCTGAATATCTGAATACATCTTTGAGAATATGAAAAGGAAGTGATGCTTGGGAAAACAGTTGAAAACTATGGTGAAACAAGTATTATATAAACAATTCTAACCCCCAAAATATAAAGTTAGTCAAATATGTGATTGATCTCAAAGAAATAAAATATTAGTAGAAATAAATGAAAAATTTAATATTACTACTAAAAAAGGATATAAATGAAAATGTTAATTGAAATTTAAATTACATTTAATTCCGTCTCAGTTCAAGTTCAGTTCAGTCACTCAGTTTTGTCCGACTTTTTGTGACCCCATGAACTGCAGCACACAGGCTTCCCTGTACATCACCAACTCCCGGAGCTTACTGAAGCTCATGTCCATTGAGTTGGTAATGCCATCCAACCATCTCATCCTCTGTCATCCCCTTCTCCTTCTGCCTTCAATCTTGCCCAGCATCAGTCATCATCTGCATTGATTTTGGAGATCAAGAAAATAATATCTCTCACTGTTTCCACTGTTTCCCTAACTATTTGCCCTGAAGTGATGGGACTGGATGCCATGATTCTATGGTGGAAGTGGCAAATAGATTCAAGGGATTAGATCTGATAGACATAATGCCTAAGAACTATGGATGGAGGTTCATGACATTGTACAGGAGGCAAGGATAAAGACCATCCCCAGTTCCCTCTAAGGAGCATATATATAATGAAAAATGTATAGTATAAGTCCCAGTTTTAATTCCAGTCCCAGAGAAGGGCAATGCCAAAGAATGTTCAATCTGCCTCACAGCTGCACTTATTTCACATGCTAGCAAAATAATGCTCAAAATTCTCCAAGCCAAGCTTCAATAGTGTGTGAACCGAGAACTTCCAGATGTTCAAGATGAATTTAGAAAAAGCAGAGGAACCAAAGATTAAATTGCCAACATCCGTTGGCTCATAGAAAAAGCAACAGAAATCCAGAAAAACATTACTTCTGCTTGACTTTGCTAAAGCCTTTGAATGTGTGGATCACAACAAACTGGATAATTCTTAAAGTGATGGGAATACCAGACCACCTTACCTGCCTCCTGAGAAATCTGTATGCAAGTCAAGAAGCAACAGTTAGAACCAGACATGGAACAACAGACTGGTTTCAAATCAGGAAAGGAGCACTTCAAGACTGTGTACTATCTCCCTGCTTATTTAACTTACAAGCAGAATACATCATGTGGAAATGCCAAACTGGATGAAGCACAAGCTGAGATTAAGATTCCCGAGAGAAATATCAATAACCTCAAATATGCAGATGGCACCAACCTAATGGCAGAAAGCAAAGAGAAACTAAAGAGCCTCTTGATGAAGGTGAAAGAGGAGAGTGACAAAGCTAGCTTAAAACTCAGCGTTCAAAAATGAAGACCCTGGCATCTGGTACCATCACTTCATGGCAAATAGATGGGGAAACAATGGAAATGGTGACAGACTTTATTTTTATTTTCTTGGGTTCCAAAATCACTACAGATATTGACTGCAACCACGAAATTAAAACCCTTGCTCCTTGGAAGGAAAACTATGACAAACCTAGACAGCATATTAAAAAGCAGAGACATTACTTTGCCAACAAAGGTCTGTATAGTCAAAGCTAGAGCTTTTCTAGTAGTCATGTGTAGATGTGAGAGTTGGACCATAAGGAAGGCTGAGCGCTGAAGAATTGATATATTTGAACTGTGGTGTTGGAGAAGACTCTTGAGAGTCCCTTGGCTTGCAAGGAGATCCAACCAGTCCATCCTAAAGGAAACCAATCCTATATATTCATTGGAAGGACTGCCACTGAAGCCAAAGCTGCAATACTTGGCCACATGATGCAAAGAGCCGATTCATTAGAAAAGACCCTAATGCTGGGAAAGATTGAAGGCAGGAGGAGAAGGGGATGACAGAGGATGAGATGGTTGGATGGCATCACTGACCCAATGGACATGAGTTTGAACAAGTTCTGGGAGACGGTGAAGGATAGAGAAGCCTGGTGTGCTGCAGTCCATGGGGTCATAGTCAGACACAGCTGAGCAACTGAACAACAAAATAAGTCCCTTTGAATGGCAGCAATGTCTTTATGCTTGAAAGAATCCTCACTTCATTAAAAGCTGAAAGATTAAAGATACAAATATTTTACTTGTTTTAACAGTCATTTCAGATCCTATGTTCCATTTCATTTTTTGTCATAATACAGAAAGTAGCATGAAATACAGAGGAATTTGGCTATAAGTAAAACAACATTTGTTATAATTTCCAGTTTAGCAGCATTTTTACTTGATAACTACCTACCTGTTGTTTTGTTTTTAAGTACCACATTTCACATCTAGTAGTCCTATAACACTGTAGAACTCCAAATAGCTTTATTTTTATAACTCTTCATTTCAGAAGTTCTTTTTGGCTGTCTTATCAGTGCTTTGAAGTTTTGTAATGTCTTTAAAGAAAACAACAATGACAACTTTGGAATAACTTTAAAGAAATTGCTTATTCTTAAAAGGATGCAGACCTTTGAATTTTCTCTTTAAAAAAGACATTTTTGGATATATTAAACTGCCTATAAAATTGAATGTAGGTTTATATTATTGCTAGAAAAAAAATATAGGCATTTCATCCAAGATAGTGAAAGGGAAGTTCATGGAAATGTTTTCCAAAAGAAAATGCATTAACAGCTTGTATTACTCATAGGCACTCAATGACACTCTGCTTTGTAGTCTTTGTCCTAATGTTTGGGTGATGGTGATAATAAGTTAGTTGTTTGTGGGAAAACATGTTTTGTTCACATTGAACAAGTTTACATCAGTGAAATAGGTGAAGATAATTGTAATTTAATAGATTATTTCTTTCATACTCTAATTCACTGATCCAAGGTAATTATACAATACAGATCCTTAGCTTATCAAGATATATAAAGTGGGGAAGGTGAATAGAAATGTTAACATTCAAAAGTCATTCCTTCTATTTATTTCACATACTTAAAGTTATATAACGGCATATCCTTGATTTACAACTTATTTTAGGCAGAAGCACCTGTGAATTATAATTTGAACTAATAAGAAGAAAAGAAACATGTCATTAAATTGGTATGTAGACATAAGATATTAGAAAAAACATAACCTTCTTTAATACTACACTGATATATTAATTCCTCTATAAAGTAATTAAACTTAGAAATGTCATGGATAGTTTGTTTTCAACATAGCTATTTCTATGTAATTTCATCCCACTATTGAAAACTATAGACATTCATTTCTACTAGGAAAATACAGGTTTTTATTATTTCCTTAGGCAAAGCTATATTCTGTGAATGAGATCCAGGGAACAAAGAAAGAAAGTCAGTGTTTTTACAATAGTCTAGGCCAGTGCTCTCCTTTCTGAAATAACGTGACGGCACTCTCCCTTCTGAAGTAACATGATTACACTCTACCTTCTTTAGTTTCAGAATCCTTTGTACATTATTCAAATTTTTCAATGGTAGACCACCACTTTATTTTCCATTCTTATGACTTGTAAAACATACAGCATGTATTCAAACATAGTATTTGAGTCAAATTAATTTATCAAAACCAGTATATAGTAGATGTTTAAACATGTACTAAATTCAGCATACCTGGGGAGTACAAAGTAAACAAGACATCTTTATCTATTATGCAGACATATCTAATAGGTAGATAGATATCTACTCTAATTCCCAATGATTATTATAAAATTATATGTATTATAATGAGAATATATTTTAAAACTCAGGAGAGTGTTAAAAAACAATGCCTTTAAGCTAATTTTGTGAGTTTGTGCAATACTTTACCAAAACAATTAAATTTAAATTGAGACTTACAGTAGAAGTGGAAATGTCTGAAGCATATGGACAGCTAGTATATTGATAAGGAATTCTCATGAAGAGCTAATGCTTATTCATTGATTTGATAGCATCAAAAAATCCAGTATTTCTCAAATTGCTGGAGCATGCACTGTATTTGAAGGGCATATTATCAGAATTAGTCTTGATAAGGTTAAAATGGATATATATATGTATATAGATATATGTATATATTATTTATTCAATAAACCTTATATTCATGAACATCTATACAATTGGCTTCTACTCTTTTCCTGGTGGCTCAAAGGTAAAAAATCCATCTGCCAGGGCAGTAGATGTGGGTTTGATTTTTAGGTCAGGAAGATCCCCTGGAGAAGGAAATGGCAACCCACTCCAGTATTCTTGTGTGAGAAATCCCATGAACAAAGGAGCCTGGTGGGTTGCATACAATCCATGGGGTCACATGGAGTCAGATATGACTTAGTGATTAAGCACCAGCAAATTCTCTGGCCAGACTTTTTTGAAACATGTGAAGCTCATTCCTATCTCAAGAACTTCACGTTTGTACTCTGTATCTGAACTGTTTTTGCCTCAGTTTGTCTCATACCTGGCTCTTTGTCAGTATTTATGTCTCTCATGTGACATATCCTGTAGTTTCCCACTGACCATATTTCACTAACTTTTTGCATTTTCTTAAGAGTCTCTTAATAAACATTGTTCACTGATTTGTGTGTGTGTTTATATCCTTCTCTCTAAAATATATGCTTAGTGTCAACAGGTGATTAGTTCACATCATTGTATCCAGTACTTGTATATACTAGGCAGTCAAAAATTTCCATTGAAGACAAATCCTGAACAAAATAAAATCAATATTTTCAGTTAGATTTTTGAGGCCAATATAAGGACAAATATACTATCCTTTATCCAAATGAGAATAAATTCAAAAATTAAACACAAATTATTTTTGATCATTTAAAAAATATTTATTTTCAAAACATAGAGCAGCTTAAAAG
>SJYT01014284.1:44428-80535 GCA_006410635.1 Cephalophus harveyi
TAGTCAAGGCTATGGTTTTTCCTGTGGTCATGTATGGATGTGAGAGTTGGACTGTGAAGAAGGCTGAGCACCGAAGAATTGATGCTTTTGAACTGTGGTGTTGGAGAAGACTCTTGAGAGTCCCTTGGACTGCAAGGAGATCCAACCAGTCCATTCTGAAGGAGATCAGCCCTGGGGTTTCCTTGGAAGGAACGATGCTAAAGCTGAAACTCCAGTACTTTGGCCACCTCATGCGAAGAGTTGACTCATTGGAAAAGACTCTGATGCTGGGAGGGATTTGGGGCAGGAGGAAAAGGGGACAACAGAGGATGAGATGGCTGGATGGCATCTCGGACTCGATGGACGTGAGTCTGAGTGAACTCCAGGAGTTGATGATGGACAGGGAGGCCTGACGTGCTGCGATTCATGGGGTCGCAAAGAGTCAGACACGACTGAGCGACTGAACTGAACTGAACTGAAGGCTTATTCACCCAGAAATAATATAAACACAACAAATTCAAGACAGAAAGGATCTATTTGAATATGATGGTGGTGATAATTAGTCCTGTATACTCAGTTCTGAAAACTGTGCTTTTTCACAGACATTTTTCCTTTTTTTTTTTTTTCCTGGCTGGCTGTCATGGGAAATTTAAGCAATTCAAAAATCAGAATTTCAAATGCTTCTGTTGGTAAACCCAATTACAGTACAACTGATTCTGTATGGTTATAGGAGGGAAATTTTTGATGAGAAGAATGCATTTTGTTAATACATTCCTCTGTTTTATCCACCATATACTAGACAGTGTAATGTAACAGGCAATTATTACAAATCTGCTCTACCTTTTGTATTTCTTACCACAAGCCTTTGGCTTTACAAAATCTAAGCTCTGAGCAGGATCATGAAGCAATTGGAGATTCATTCCGTGTGAACTGAAACTCCAAGATGAGAATGCACGTGTGTATGCTTAGTCGCTCAGACACTCAGTCGTGTCTGACTCTGTGGTCCCATGGACTGTAGCCCACCAGTTTCCTGTCTATAGTATTTTCCAGGCGAGAATACTGGAGTGGGTTGCCTTTTCCTTCTCCATTTGGTCTTCTTGACCCATGGATCGATCCTAGGTCACCAGCATTGCAGGCGGTTTCTATACCATCTGAGCCACCAGGAAAGCCTGAAATTCCAAGATGAGAATAGCAGGACAATTAAGGGAGGAGACTGGGCCCTGCCCAGACCACATATCTCTCATTCTTGAAGTCAGGAGACCTCCTCAACCATACATACCACAAGGAGTGATGCACAAATGCCCATAGGCCTTTGCAGTAGGATCCATCTTGGCTAAGAAATGCATGTGCACACATGGAACGATCCTGAGATATGTCAAATATGGACTGTGAACCAGGCAAATCAAAATGATTAGCCAAAGAAAAACCAGAAGAAATGCACCGCATAAGTGATTTAATTGGCCCAAGGGTGCAACACAGGGACTCATCCTCTGAGTCTGCCCCATGGCTATCCATGCATAGTGTACTCTTCCTGTTCTTCATTTCACAGTAATGGTTCTGTATCTGGGCCATAAGTGGCTTCATATAGGGGCTGTAGAGGTTTCATAGAGTCCCTGATTCTGGGAAAAATTGACAGCATATAGATAAGAGGGCATCAGAGGATGAGGTGACTGGATGACATCAGTGATTATTATTTTTCTTCCTCTATTTTTAAGTACCCTGGTAAAATATTTGGCCTTTATAACACCTTGAAGATTCAATAAAAATAAAAAGTAACACAAATTTGTTAATTAAGACTCCTCCAATTTCTTTATTGTTTCCCCTTCTCACATATGTCACAGTATTCTTTTTTATTTCTATTTTAGTACATCTTATGTTATATGCTGTAATTACTTGTGAACATGTATTTGACAGTGTTGTAAGCTATGACAGCATCTTTAGAAACATGGAGAGTTTAGAATAAGATCTATTTTGGGTTTAAAATTTAGAAATAATAGATAATGAGTCAACTCAAAACACAGAAAATAACTCTAGAGACAAGTACAATATAACCAGTTTGAGATTCTACAGTAAACAAACTATGACAAAACCTAACTTTAATAATTGCATTAATCAGAGTGAGAATGTTGATCAGAAATAGAAATGCAATATGAACTGTCAAAGTAGTGAGGCAGAGATGTGACTGATAGAAGTGGCTCTTAGGGAATAGAAATCTGTATCCCAACGTGTCTTTTGGTTGCAGATTTTATATTTCTGGATGTATGCTAATCCAGTTGATTTAGTCAGATACTGGTAAGCATGTAAAATGTAGAGCATGATCTCTTCATTTTGATTTTATGATCAGGAAGCAATCTTCTATTTATAATTTAGTTTTCCACACATGATATGATTTCATAGAAAAAATATTTAGAAAATAAATTTAATTTCTGCTTCTTTGCCAATTATATTTTACTGTTCACTTAATTTATTTTTATTATCCTTGTAAGTGTGGGTCATATGATCCTGTCCCTGATTTCTTAGAAGCATCATTCTGACAAACTGTACTTTTATGTCTGCAAAACTAAGAGAAATGCCTTCCAAGATATTTTGGGAGACAATCATGTGGTCTTTTCTAGGAATCTACTCTGAAATCTTTGTGGGCCATACATTTATTCCAATACCTGTCTCTCTGAATTGTTTTATGCTTCATCTCTTGTAATACATTGCCAACTATTTGAAAGTATAGCTATTAACAATTTTTCTTATTCACTTCGGACTCATGCATTTTCTTATTCAGTAAATACTATTTGAAGGTTTACTATATTCCAGATATTCTTCTGGATTAACTGAAAATCAAAACAGTAAAACAAAAATCCTTACCCTCATGGACATACCTTGCAGTGTATATCATATATATAATATGCAATAGACATATTTAGCATGTAAATGATTTACTATATTGGGAGATGAAAGTAGAAGGAAGACAGTAAAAATTTCATTTTATAAAATGGAAAATCAATAGATATTTCCTATAGTTGATGAGTCATGGAACAAAAAATTGAGGTACAAGTATATTATTTTAAACTGCAAAGGCATAAAACTTACAATTTCAACTCTGACACTTAAAGTCTTACTCTCATTTTCACAACTAAAAAATAGTGAACAAATAAAAAGATGAACCTTATTTTTTCTCTTGAATTTATCTAATAGCTGATGTTGCAGAACAAACTGCCACCTAAAAATCTGAAGAAACAAAGGACTTTGGTACAACTGAAATCAGCTAACCTGGAACAGAAAGAACTGAAAATGTGAACTGTTGGGTTTATTTAAATGCTAATTTTAATAATTTACTGGAAGCTAAATATAGACTGACATAAGACTACAAAATTTCTAAGAGCCAAAGTCTAAGGAATGGAGTTTTACTTCCAACAACTTCACCAACTTCTCTTGGTGAACAGCCAAGAAATATCCTCTGTTAGCTTGGCATGGGAAGGGAAAGAAATAATTGAAAAATAAAATTCAGTAAGAGCATTCTCCATTTAAAAAAGCCTATCCTATAGAGTAAAGACTTTAACAGAGCCCTATCCAGTGTTAGCTATAGTGGTAAAGAACCTACCTGCCAATGGTGAAGACATAAGAGATGCAGGTTCTGTCCCTGGCTCAGGAAGATCCTCTGGAGAAGGAAATGACATCTTGCCTGGAAAATCCCATGGACAGGGGGCTGGCAGGTTATATATAGTGCATAGAGTCACAGAGTCGGACACAACTGAAATGACTTAGCACATATCCAACATGGAAGAAGGTATTCTCTTGACTCCAGGTCCTGCTCAACAGTTTTTTGTTTGTTTGTTTCACCCAAGGAAAAGGGAGCTAAGAATCACTTGTAAAAAGTCATAGCCCAGGGACAGATATCCATTACAGATTGAAATTTAATCATAAGATTGTTGCAAAAAGAACAAATTCTGATCCCATGTTGAAACTGTCTCTTTGACCTATTCATTGGTGTTATTATAATTGTACATAATGGCTGAACTCAGAGGATCCTACTCCTCTGCCTGACTGTTAAAGTGCCTTTGTTCAGCTCACAAAGAGATAATCTGACGCTGCCTACCAGTGAATGGCTGCAAGAAAGGAGAGATTAATACATCCCTTCCAAAGGCTGCCCATTTCTGGAGATGTTTTGCAAGACTGATGGCCCTTTTTACTTTACTTCCTTATTTCCTCGCCCTTTCTATTCTGCATTTTGAATTTACTTTCTCACCACTTCTCTCTCTGTTAAGTCACTTCAGTCCTGTCTGACTCTGTGCGACCCCATAGATGGCAGCCCACCAGGCTCCCCCACCCCTGGGATTCTCCAGGCAAGAACACTGGAGTGGGTTGCCATTTCCTTCTCCAATGCATGAAAGTGAAAAGTGAAAGTGAAGTCGCTCAGTCATGTCTAACTCTTCGCGACCCCATGGACTGTAGCCTACCAGGCTCCTCCGCCCATGGGATTTTCCAGGCAAGAGTATTGGAGTGGGGTGCCATCGCCTTCTCCGATGGTTTGCTAAAAGAATCTGGCATCCAGACCCTGAAAAGATGGTTATTTTGAGATATTAATCTGTCAGCTTGTCTGTAGGCCGGCTTTCCAAATAAAGTTGTATCCCTTGCCTCAACACATCATCTCTGATTCACTGACTTGTTCTGCAGAAAGTAGAGCAAGCGTGGACTTGGTAACAACATCACTGAATTCTCTTACACCATACCACACCATCACTTTAACAAAACCCCAGTATTTAAAAAAAAAAAAGCTGAAAGAGCTGCAAGGCAGACTCTTAAGAGAGCAGAAAGAAAACAGGAGATGCAAGAATAGGGACATTAGAGGGATTTGAATGATTTGGGTACAGAAAAGATGAAAGATAACTCAACGCCTACCCAAAATAACATAAAACCTTACACTTCAGCCCTATTAACGTTAATCCCTAAAGTCCAATATGTCCTTTCTGAGTTAAAGCAAAAAAAAAAAAAAATCGCAAAGCATACTAAAAATACAAGAAAAAAATTTGAAGATACAAAGCAATGGAAATCACACCTAAGTAAGAAACAGATTTTGGATCTCTGTAAAATGTAAGTCACTTCAGTCGTGTCTGACTCTCTGCAAACCCATAGATGGCAGCCCACCAGGCTCTGCCGTCCCTGGGATTCTCCAGGCAAGAGCGCTGGAGTGGGTTGCCATTACCTTCTCCATTACATGAAAGTGAAAAAAGAAAGTGAAGTCGCTTAGTCGTGTCCGACTCTTAGCGACCTCATGGACCGCAGCCTACCAGGCTCCTCCGTCCATGGGATTTTCCAGGCAAGAGTACTGGAGTGGGTTGCCATTGTCAGAATTAAAATGTTAAGTGCTCTAATGAAAAAGATACTGTGCAAGAAGCAATAGGTGATGTAATTAGAAAGATGGATACTCTGAGAAAGAATCAAAGGAAGAACTAAAAATCAAAAATAGTGTAAGAGAAATGAAGAATGTCTTTGACAGCTCATTGGTAGGATGGATAAAGCTGAATCAGTGAGCTTGAAGATAAATGAATAAAAAGTTTCCAAAGTGAAACGTGAGAAGAAAAAAAAATAATGAAGTGTGAAGTTATGAAGTTATGAAGAAGTTTCTCATCCTGACTTCATTTATTCATTCAGCAAACATTTATTCAGTACTCAATATGTGTCAGTTCCTTTTCAGCACTCTGAAGAGAGTCAAAATAGTGACATGGTTGGTACTCTTGAAAAATCTTCATTTCTAGAGTGACAAGTTAAAAATAAGTGTAAAATCTGCATCTAAACTGTGTCTAAGCACCTTTTAAAAAGGGAAAATCTATCTCGTCATTATGATCAGGATAATTTTCCCTCAAGTATAATAATTAAAATAGCCACCACTGACTGCTTTCTGTTTGTCTGGTACTTCTCTGTATTTTATGACTGTACTGTGTATTAATTCATTCAATACTCATAATCATTTTATGAGGAAAATAACATAAATTTCCCATGTTACAGATTAAAACTAACCCACACAATGTTTGAATAATTTACCCAAGGCTCCACCAGATTATATATTGGAGATTGAATTCTAATTCAGTCTTGGATGTTATGTTCTGCTCTCTGTTAAGGAAGTGGTCTTTGAGCTGAGTATTGAAAGATATTTTATTGAAGAATAAAACTTTACTAAGTGGAGTAGAAAGATTGACATAAATCTGCTTTTCCAAGAAAGAGGAGACATTGTATACAAATGTTCTCACAGAGGGAGGGAAGAGAATAATTAAGGAAATGAAGGTACATCAGTGCAGCTGGAGCATGGGAGGAGATTGGAATTGAGGAAAGAGAGTGCTGACGAAGAAAGGAACAGACCAAGCAGAGTTCCTGGGTTATATTAAAGTTGTTATTCTTCACTGAAAGGACAGTGGGGAAATAGTGTGATGTTTTAAGTGTGGAAATTATATTATTCTATTTGCATTCGAAATAAACATTTTTGGTTCTCAGAAGATAAGGGGTTGTGGGAGAAACTACATAGTTGGCTCTGAGAAATCAAGAAATTCATGGTGAGAATTATAGACTATTAAAAAATACAAAAAAGCAAACTTCTCTTTCCTGGCTTGCCTTCCTATAGGGCAAAGACAAGCAACCTAAAAGCTACATTACTCATGTTTATTTGCAGCTAGGATTCTTGTGATCAAATTTTCATGAAGCAGATGTACTTGTGAGAAACTTGATGGTGGAACAATAATTTTGTTTTCAGCAGTGTCTGAATCCACAAAATCTGACTGTGGGGCAGGGGGTGGGGTTAGCTCTAACCTGACTCACTGCAGTGCAATAGGTGCCCCTCACGTGGCTCTAGTGGTAAAGAACCCACCTGCCAGTGCAGGAGAAAAAGAGATGTGGGTTCAATCCCTGGGTCTGGAAGATCCCCTGGAGAAGGAAATGGAAACCCATGCCAGTAGTCTTGTCTGGAAAATACCATGGACAGAGGAGCCTGGCAGGCTACATTCCATGGGGCCACAAAGAGTTGGACACAACTGAAGCAACTTAGCACACCTGTAGTGCAATAAGAACAGCTTTGTAAGGAGTAGAAGCAGTACTTCTGCATACTCAGCTGAATTCTCAGGAGTAGGATTGTCACATTGATTCTTTGGCAACAATAAGGTCTTAATACTTTTTTGCGCAGATACATCTTAGGGCCAGCAACCAACTGTGGATCTTTGGTTCATTAGAACATTAGTTTTGATGGTATCCCCTTAATAAGGAGCTCATCTATGTTTTATTCTGTTAATTTATCCCAGTAACTGATTACTATGACTCATGTGGATTAATATGGTAATCCCAATTTGGTACATTAATATGGAACTTCACACACTGCTTTAGAGAAAATTGTTGTTTAAAATGCATTATTGACTTCTCCTAGATGTGTCTCAGTCTTTGATGTCTGTAGTCCATATATTCTTCTTCTGGGTCTTTGATGTTTAATAGGTTGCTCTAAAAGAAAAGCAAAGCTTTACGGAGGAGCCTGGTAGGCTGCGGTCCATGGGGTCGCTAAGAGTCGGACATGACTGAGCGACTTCACTTTCACTTTTCACTTTCGTGCATTGGAGAAGGAAATGGCAACCCACTCCAGTGTTTTTGCCTGGAGAATCCCAGGGACGGGAAAGCCTGGTGGGCTGCCGTCTGTGGGGTTGCAGAGTCAGACATGACTGAAGTGACTTAGCAGCAGCAGCAGCAGTCTTAGATATTGGAAATATTCAATTAAATGTGAACAGATCACAATACCAAGGGCTCCACCAAGCACCATTATAAAGTTTTTGAATAAAGTTTATATAAGTATATATAATTTGCACATTATATTTTCATACTTTACATTATTCCTTTTTGACAATGTATTATCTTTTAAGCACATATCTGTTTCAGTGCTATCAATAGATATCATAAATGAGAAAACCATAATTGAAAGAGACTTATGTATCTCAATGTTAACTGAAGCGCTAATTACAATAGCTAGGACATGGAAGCAACCTAGATGTTCACTGACAGATCAGTGGATAAAGAAGTTGTGGTACATATATACAATGGAATATTATTCAGCCATAAAAAAGAACACATTTGAGTCAGTCCTAATGAAGTAGAGGGACCTAGAGCCTGTTAAACAGGGTGAAGCAAGTCAGAAAAAGAAAAACAAATATTGTATATTAATGCATATATTTGGAATCTAGACAGATGGGATTGATGAGCCTATTTGCAGGGCCACAGTAAAAATGCAGACTTAGAGAAGAGCCTTGTGGACACAGTAGAAGGACTGTGGGATGAATTGCAAAAGTAGCATGGAAACATATAAATTACCATATGTAAAATAGGTAGCCAGTGGGAATTTGCTGTGTGACACAGCTCAAATCAGGTTCTCTGTGACAACCTAGAGGGGTGGAATGGGGCAGGGGGTGGAATGGGGCAGGAGGTGGGTGGGAGATTCAAGACGGAGAGGGCATTTGTATACCAATGGCTGATTCATGTTGATGTTTGGCAGAAACTAACACAGTATTGTAAGTCAATTATCCTCCAATTTAAAAATTGTAAAAAATAGAGATTATCAAAGCATTGTCAATGTATTAATTGTATCCTTTTTTTTTTAGTTTCTACATTTAAAATGTATCTCAGAACCATATTTTACTTATGTTCTCATCATAATCACATTCACTTAGTGAAGTCACTGAACTTGTAAAAAAAGCATCTAAAATATAGAAATAATTATATAGAAAAAAATGTACATAAATGTGTTCATGCACACATATATATCACCTAGCACAGAGAATTCAGTGCACATATGTTGGTGGCTGAAGTGAAGTAGTGAAATAATAAATTGTTAATTAGGGCCTACAGAAAAATAGTGATACAATTCTAGAGCATATGTACAAATTTTAAAAATGTTGATGGTCCATGCATTTTAAGTCTAGCTTTTCCTCAATATTTTAATTTTCTTTGCATATAGCTTAAATGATGTTATGTAATTACTAACTTACTAAAAATGAAAAATATGTAAAATATACATGTAAGTAAATTTCCAAAACACTAGAATGCATAATAACTAGTCTGATATCTTTAGTTTTACATTTAAACTCAATCTTTAAACACCTAAGATCATGCATCTGGTTTCATCACTTCATGGCAAAGATATGGGGAAAAAGTAGAAGCAGTGACCTTTTATTTTCTTGGTCTCCAGAATCACTGCAGACAGTGACTGCAGCCATGAATTTAAAAGATGCTTGCTCCTTGTAAGAAAAGCTGTAACAAACCTACACAGTGTGTTAAAAAGCAGAGACATCACTTTGCTGACAAAGGTCCAGATAATCAAAGCTATGATTTTTCCAGTAATCATTTATGGATATGTGAACTGGATCATAAGGCTGTGTGCTGAAGAACTGATAACTTTCGAATTACAGTGCTTGAGAGTCTGTTGGACAGCAAGGCAATCAAATCAGTCAGCGCTAAAGGAAGTGAACCCTGAATACTCATTGGAAGGACTGATACTGAAGCTGAAACTTCAATACTTTGTCCACCTGATGTGAACAGCTGACTCATTGGAAAAGACTCTGATGCTGTGAAATATTGAAGGCTTATTGAAGGATAAGTGGGCGGCAGAGGATGAGATGGTTAGTTGGCATCACTAACTCAATGAACATGAATTTGAGCAAACTTTGAAGATAGTAGAGGCCAGAAGAGCCTGGTGTAGTGCAGTCCATTGGGTCACAAAGAGATACAACTTAGCAACTAAGCGACAGCAGCATAGTTCTTTTACAGTAAGATCACTTGCAGAGATATAAATGCAGTGTGTTTTAGAAGGAAATGTTACTATAGTAAAAAAAATAAATCTTTGGAAATGTTAATGAGTAAAGATGTTTATAATTTTTGTTGGCCCTACCAAAGTTTTAATCGGGCTTTCTGGAGTTAAAGAAAATGCTTGTGTTGAAACGCATAATGCTTTTTAGAGTCATAGGGCAAACAATGGGATTAAAAAGGCAAAGAAAAAATCATGAAGTTTTGTCATATTTTTTAATTTCTTTGTTTTATAAAAATTCAAGCAAAGTTTTTCAAACTAATTCTATCATATATGGTATATATGCAAATAAGATTAAATTTGGTAATATATATCTCATACATTTCAATGCTTTTATTTTCAGAATGGATACTTTACACCCATGGTGGATTCATGTCAATGTATGACAAAACCAATACAGTACTGTAAAGCAAAATAAAGTAAAAAGGCAAAAAAAAAAAGTGAATTACTATTCATTTGTATTTCAAGTAATAAGAAAATGAATTATGCAGCTTACCTGAGAGATAACAAGGGCTACAGTTCATACTGTAACTATGAAAAGAAGCATCACATGAACTATAATTTTAGTAATACCGTGTGCTAGACACCACTTTGGAGACTCAAAGTAGATTTTAAAAGACTTTACCATTTATACCCAGTAGTATGATTCTACAAGAGACTTTTCCATTTGTCCATTTTGTTGTTGTTGTTTGTTTCATTTAACTAGTTTCTCAGATACTGGGGGCTGTATAATTAAGAATGTTGAAACTGCATAAAAAAAGGAATTGCCAATATTGTAAAAAATAAAAAATCCTGGAGAAAAATGTGAAGTGGGACAAGCTCTTTCAGTGTCCTGGTATCTCCTTCAATTTTTGTATCTCAGTCATCAGTGTCCTGGGCTGCTGCCTTAATTTTTAGGATACTCAGCTACAGACACACTAAAACTTTTCATCCCAATATTTCTTTTTTTCCTGTAGCCTAGTTTATACAACTTACGTTTATCATATATCCTATTAACTTTGAGTTTCTGTTTCCTGTTAGTGAACTGAGATATGTTCTTTAAGCCAAAAATCTTTCTTAGTTCTCTAATAGCTGATATCCTGATAGCTCCTACATATAGCCATACTAAATATAAATGCACAGCAAACAAATGGATAAAGCTATTATTAATTGGTATCATGTTAAGAAATGAACCACACCTGTAAAACACAGTATGCACACATGAAGGCGATGGCACCCCACTCCAGTACTCCTGCCTGGAAAATCCCATGGATGGAGGAGCCTCGTGGGCTGCAGTCCATGGGGTCGCAGAGAGTCGGACACGACTGAGCGACTTCACTTTCACTTTTCACTTTCTTGCATTGGAGAAGGAAATGGCAACCCACTCCAGTGTTCTTGCCTGGAGATCCCAGGGATGGGGGAGCCTGGTGGGCTGCCGTCTCTGGGGTCGCACAGAGTCGGACATGACTGAAGCGACTTGGCAGCAGCAGCAGTCTTTTAATTATTTTTTAAGATTAGTTATTTCTACACTTTTCATATGTATAAAATTATTACTTATGTTTAGAAAAATGCTTAGTGTTTCATAATGAGTGGAATTTCCATGGCATAGATTAAATAATAAATATTATGAAGTAAAATACTCTGAATACAAAGGGAAACTGGGCTTTTATAATTAAATTCTTTTAATGGGTGTTTTGTTTTATTGTGTTAGTCTCTTTTCATGGCTTATTTGTTATTTCAGAAACTGAGGAATATTTTTGATTTGAATATTTTCCTTTTTGTGTGTGTTTAGTAGTCTCTACTTTTAAAAAGTTTGAGTTATACACATCTAGATGTGTATAAGAGACAGGTTTTATTGTGTTAGTCTCTTTTCATGGCTTATTTGTTATTTCAGAAACTGAGGAATATTTTTGATTTGAATATTTTCCTTTTTGTGTGTGTTTAGTAGTCTCTACTTTTAAAAAGTTTGAGATAACATATACAGTGATAATGAAATACAATTAAGTTAAATATATTCTTACAGATGAGATATCGCTTTATCTGAGTAAGATTAGGTTTTCCTTTCCTCTTCTTTTTATTTTTATAAAAAAATTTCTTGGTTGGAGGGCATATTCATATTAAAATGTAATACACTGAAAATTCTTTAGATGACTGGAGTTTGAGTAATGTTAATAACAGTTCTTTTAATCATGTAGTGATCATGCAGGGATGAAATCTCACTTTTATCATGATGTTCGAAGGAAACATGCTACAAGAAAATACTTCTATCTGAATGGCAAATTCACACCAGTGGGAATCCCAGTGCCTTTTCACTGGAGATTGTGGCTTCCAAGGGGGAAAAATTAAGACAGTATAATTTATTTTTCTAAACACATCATAACATTTTATATTAGTATAATTTCTGTACATTTTTTTCTTCCTAAAGTTCAGTTCAGTTAAGTTCAGTCGCTCAATCGTGTCTGACTCTTTGCGACCCCGTGGACTGCAGCTTGTCAGGCTTCCCTGTCCATCACCAACTCCCAGAGTTTACTCAGACTCCTGTCCATTGAGTCGGTGATGTGATCCAACCACCTCATCCTCTGTTATCCCCTTCTCCTCCTGCCTCAATCTTTCCCAGAATCAGGGTCTTTTCCAACGAGTCACTTCTTCACATCAGATGACCAAAGTGTTGGAGTTTCAGCTTCAACATCAGTCCTTCCAATGAATATTCAGAACTGATTTCCTTTAGGATGGACTAGTTGGATCTCCTTGCAGTCCAAGAGATGCTTGAGTCTTCTCCAACACCACAGTTCAAAAGCATCAAGTCTTCAGCACTCAGCTTTCTTCACCGTCCAACTCTCACATCCATACATGACCACTGGAAAAACCATAGCTTTGACTAGATTGACTTTTGTTGGCAAAGAAATGTCTCTGCATTTTAATATGCTGTCTAGGTTGGTCATAACTTTTCTTCCAAGGAGTAAGTGTCTTTTAATTTCATGGCTGCAGTCACCATCTGCAGTGATTTTGGAGCCCCCCAAATTAAAGTTTGTCACTGTTTCCATTTCCCCATCCATTTCCCTATTCCATTTCCCTGTCTATTTGCCATGAAGTGATCGGACCAGATGCCATGATCTTCATTTTCTGAATGCTGAGCTTTAAGCCAACTTTTTCACTCTCCTCTTTCACTTTCATCAAGAAGGTCTTATGTTCTTCTTCACTTTCTGCCATAAGGGTGGTGTCGTCTGCATATCTGAGGTATGTATTTTCTTCCATAGATAGTATGGACTAGTTGGATCTCCTTGCAGTCCAAGAGATGCTTGAGTCTTCTCCAACACCACAGTTCAAAAGCATCAAGTCTTCAGCACTCAGCTTTCTTCACCGTCCAACTCTCACATCCATACATGACCACTGGAAAAACCATAGCTTTGACTAGATTGACTTTTGTTGGCAAAGAAATGTCTCTGCATTTTAATATGCTGTCTAGGTTGGTCATAACTTTTCTTCCAAGGAGTAAGTGTCTTTTAATTTCATGGCTGCAGTCACCATCTGCAGTGATTTTGGAGCCCCCCAAATTAAAGTTTGTCACTGTTTCCATTTCCCCATCCATTTCCCTATTCCATTTCCCTGTCTATTTGCCATGAAGTGATCGGACCAGATGCCATGATCTTCATTTTCTGAATGCTGAGCTTTAAGCCAACTTTTTCACTCTCCTCTTTCACTTTCATCAAGAAGGTCTTATGTTCTTCTTCACTTTCTGCCATAAGGGTGGTGTCGTCTGCATATCTGAGGTATGTATTTTCTTCCATAGATAGTCCTTATTTTTAACTTGTGTTTCTTCAGAATTAAAGGTAGGGAAAATACCTGTTTTTGTTCCCTGATATTTTCACAGGAAATGTTTATTCTTAGTGTAATATAGCTTGACAAAATTGAATACAGTACAATATATAAATTGTGTAAATGAAGCTGTAGTTTCCCAAGAAATGTAGCTATTATTTAAGACCAAGAGCACTGGGAAAATAGTTTATGTTATTTTTCCATCATTGATTGTAAAATATTAGTTTTTATTTCATATTACATTGAAGGAACTGACTTAAAAAATAATGTCCATTATTTTTTCCTACAAAAGAAAAAAAGATGTCATATAGCTCATTTCTAGGACATTATCTAGTCTTATAAATATATTGCCATATGTTTCTAGGTAAGAATAATCTCATATGCAGTACCTATCTCAAAATATTTCAGTGTTACATTTTTGTGGTTAAATGCCCACACATGGCACAATAAAAAGAGTATCTGAAGACTTTTATTAAGTGACAATTTATAAATTTCTTTTGGAATTGAAAAGGGAGTTGCTGTGAGGGAAGTGTTAAGGGAAAAAAGCTGTTGCCAGAGATCAGCAAGCTCTTTATTTAGGGTAGAGGCACTACCTGCCATCAGCTATGACCTTCATTTGAAAGTGTTGACAATGGCTAAATAATGCCAGTCAAAGAAGCATAAAGACAAACAGATAATACTTTGACTTCATTTTCTCATCTTGTCATCTGAGCTAATGATAATTGACATGGAGGTCAGCCTGAGTTAGTGCATGAAGGGCAGAAGCCAAAACCCAAGTACTGCAAAAATGTGACAAATAGATCTAGAATGGCAAGAAGGAAGAAATACAGAGCAGCACTTTATATGCTTTTGCAGTTTTAAACACAGTTAACTGTTATTTACAAGTTGGGCACAAAATACGTAAGACATTTCTCTTTCTAACCATAAAGGAATAACTAGAACTAAACCTCTTCTTGCTATAAGTAGACAACACTATGAAACATACGCAAGTTTGGTTTTAGTCATTGGACAACAGGAAGTGAATGCATGTGATCTATGAGGGAAGATAACTGAATGATGTGAGCTCTATTACTGCTTGGCTTTCTGCTCTAAGGCATTATGTGTACCGCAGTGCAGGGAATGAGACTCGTACCAGGGGACAATAATCTCAACTGATTGAGGCAACTGAAATTTGATGGTTAAAGTAATAAAGATGAAGTAGCAGTGAGCTTAGAGAAAATTTAAAAACCATGAATTAATGACCCAGAGGAAGATGAACTAAAGAGACTTTTGATGAAGGTGAAAGAGGAGAGTGAAAAAGCTGACTTAAAAACTCATTCAGAAAATGAAGATCATGGCATCTGATCCTATCACTTGATGGTAAATACATAGGGACGATGTAGACAAAGTGTCAGATTTAATTTTCTAGGGTTTCAAAATCAATGTGGATGGTGACTGCAGTCACAAGATTAAAAGATGCTTTCTGCTTAGAATACTAGCTGTGACAGACCCAGACACCATATTAAAAAACAGAGCCATCTCTTTGCTGACAAAGGTCTGTATAGTTAAAGCTGTGGTTTTCCAGTAGTCATGTATGGGTGTGTCAGTTGGACTGTAAAGAAGGCTGAGTGTCAAAGAATTGATGCCCTTGAATTGTGGGGCTAGGGAAGACACTTGAGAGTGTGTTGGACAGCAAGGAGATCAAACTAGTCAATCTTAAAGGGAATCAACCCTGACTATTCATTGGAAGGACTGATGCAGAAGCTGAAGCTCCAATACTTTGGTTACCTGATGCGAGAGCTGACTCATTGGATAAGATCCTGATCCTGGGCAAGACTGAGGGCAAGAGGAGAAGGGGGCAACAGAGGATGAAATAGTTGGATGGCATCATCAGATCAATGGACATGAGTCTGAGTCACCTCCTGGAGATAGTGAAGGACAGAGAAACCTGGTGTGCTGCAGTTCATGGGGTTGCAAAGAATGTGACATGACTTAGTAAATGAACAACAACAACAACAGGACAAGCTCAAGAAATCAGAAATATATGTAATTGGCGGAGAACAAATAAATGAATAATGATCAAATGATTTCAAAATTTTATGAAAAAATAAACCCACAGATTCTAGATGCTCAAAAAATCTAAAGATAAATCCAAAGAAAACTGTGGTAAATCTCACTAAATTGAAATTATTGGACTCCTACTTACATGTAACTTGATCCTATATGTAAAAATGTTGGAAGTTGTCACTCCCACCGTTACAGAAAAGAAATGCTGAACAACTTTAAAGTGGTGACTTTTCTTCCACCCATCAGAGAACTGGGGTTTCAGGACAAACTACCACCCTGAAATCTGGTGTTTGTTAGTTGATCAGTCATGTCTGACTCTTTGTGACCCATGGACTCTAGCCCACAAAGCTCCTCTGTCCAAGGAATTCACCAGACAAGAATACTGGAGTGGGTTGCAATTCCCTTCTCCAGGGGAGTTTCCTATCCCAGGGATTGAACCTGGGTCTCCAAAATTGCGGGCAGTTTCTTTACTATCTGAGCCGCCAGGGAAATCTGAAGAGTCAGGTTATTTACTAAGTGAATCCAGAGTCTCAGCCTAGATCCACTTACCTAAAACAGAAACAGCTGAAGACATAAACTGGTAAGACTACTTCAGTGGTGTTTTGATGAATTGCTAGAACCTGATCATAGACCAGCATGAGAATCACAGACTTCTTGGGGCCACAGTCTTGGGGTTCCTATACAGTTTTGTGGATTTTACCTCTAGAAACCACATTGGGTCTCTCAGTGAGAGCTGGAAAAGTTCTCCCATGGTTATGGCAGGATGAGCAGAATAATCTTGTGAAATATTTCAGATCATTTTTCATAACCAACATCTACTTTTCAAAGGAAATATTTATTCCATCTTATTCCAGAATCTTATTCTATCTGGGGAAAGGGCATATTTTCCACGCCATTTCTTCTAGCCTTTTTATATATGAGGATTGGGAGAAAACTAAGAAAATCTTGTGAAGTTAATACCCAAGAAACACCAACACATTGATAGACAAATTTAATCATAAAATTTCAGAGCACACCATAGCAACAAGATTCCAGTATAATAACAATGAATTATGGCTGCAAGACTCAAGCACTTTTCTAGAGAAGTGTTTAAGAGGCCCAGAGTCAACAAGGGGAATGTAAACAATGACATGAGAAGAATGTGAAGCCTCTGATGTGAACAATTACAGCAAACACTGAAAGAAGTGAAAGTGTTAGTTGCTCAGTCAAGTCCAACTCTTTGAAACCCTGTGGACTATAGTCCTCCAGGTTCCTTGGTCCATGGACTTCTCCAGGCAAGGATATTGGAGTGGGCCACCATTCCTTTCTCCAGGGGATCTTCCTGACCCAGGGATCGAACTCAGGTTTCCTGCCTTGCAGGAGGATTCTTTACCATCTGAGCCACCCGGGAAGGCCAACAAACAAACACAGCCAAACTGCTTGGCAGATTAAAATACAACCTTGTACCAAAGGCCTCTTTACCTCAGTTTCTGTACTTCCCATCTAGTTTTTAACAGAAAATCATAAGGAATATTATAATGCAAGAAATATCATAGTCAGAAGAGGCAAAGCAGGTATCAGAATGAGACAGATACAGCAAAGCTGTAGGAATTATAATATAGGAAATTTAGCATAACTACAATTAATATATTAAGAACCCCAAAGTAAAATGCCAACAGCAAGCAGAAACAGATGGGGAATGTAAACAGAGTGATAGATAAGCAGAGAGAGATAAACTCTAAGATAAGGAAAAAGAAAATGCTAGGGGGAAAAAAATGACAGAAATGAAGAACACTTTTGATGAGCACATCAGTGCATAAAAAATTGCCAAAGAAAGAGGAATGAGTTTGATGAAAGGCCAATAGAAATTTCCCCTGCTGAAATGTGAAGAGAAAAGAGAATGCAAAAAGCGAAATAGGACATCAAAGTCAATGGGACAATTTAAATATGTGTAACATGTGCTGTGTTAATCGCTTCAGTCGTGTCCAGCTCTGTGCGACCCATGGACTCTAGCCCGCCAGGCTCATCTGTCCATGGCATTTTCCAGGCAAGAATACTGGAGTGGGTTACCATGCCCTCCTCCAGAGGATCTTCCCAATCTAGGAATCAAACCCACATATCTGGTGTCTCCTACATTGCAGGCAGATTCTTTACCCAGTGAACCACCTGGGAAGCCCATTAGCACACTAAGACCCCCTAAATCTTGTTTCCATTAGCTCATAGTATCAGAATGTGGAGAAGCAAACCTCCAGATCTGTCTCCTGACTACCTTTGTAAGGCATGTAACTGGTCTGTTGCCAACTGCACACAGGCATCCTGAATGCATGGTTTCTCCAGCCTTGCAGAGCCGTTTAAAGAATTAGCATACTTGAAGGTGTAAAGTGTAGTTCAGGCCAAGGCAGAAAAGAAGGAGAGACCACCTCAACGGAAGTAGGTTACCTTTATTCAGGCAAGGAGGGGTGACAGTCTGCCTCACGACCAGGCTGAACGCGAGAGGGATCAGGGAGACTTCATATTTAAAGGGAGGTTTGTGGAAGCGATAAGGGAAATGTTAGTCAGGTGGGATGTTTTGGGTATTCTTTAGTTGAGATGGCACTTGTAGTTGAACAGGGAGTGGGAGGTTTTGGGCAGGGGGTGATAAGTCCTCTGGGCAGGGGGTGATAAGTCCCAGGCAGATGTAGGGGGTGGAAGGTTTCTGGATAGGGGGTAATAAGTCCCAGGTAGATTCAACTGGCTGGGAGCATCAGCACAGGACCTAAAGTTCTGTTTTGTTTTCTCCAGAGTTAGATGATTCAGCAAGGGCCTTTGAGACCGTGGTTTTCTTTTCTAGACCCAAACACTCCTTCAGAAGGGATCTATCAGTCAGTTCAGTCAGTTCAGTCGCCCAGTCGTGTCCGACTCTTTGCGACCCCATGAATTGCAGCACATTATATAATCCAGAGAACACAGAGGAAAAAAAAAAAAAAAGAACAATGTCAATGGTATTTGCAATGAACAATCTAAAATGAAATTGAGAAAATAATTCAACTGCAATAGCATCAAAAGAATACTGAAAAACAAGTTTAACAAAAGACATGCAAACTTGTACGAAAACTATAAAATAATATTGAAAGAAATATGAAAGAGTCTAAATAAATGTTAAACATTCCATGTTCATTATCACAAGACTTAATATTTCAAGCCAGCAATATTCTCCAAATTTAGCTACAGAAGCAATATAATTCCTGTCAGAACCCCACTGGACTTCTTTGCAGAAATTGATAAACTGATGCTAAAATTCATATGGGGGGCTTTCTTCATGACTCAGTGGTTAAGAATCCACCTTGCTATGCAAGGGACACCAGTTCAATAGCTGGTCTGAGAAGACCCCACATGCCACGGAGCAGCTAAGCCCATGAACCACAACTATCGAGCCAGTGCTCTAGAGACTACAAGCCACAACTACTGAGCCCACACACAGCAACTACTTAAGCCTGTGCCTAGAAACCATGCCCTGCAACAAGAGAAGCCTGTGCAGTGCAACTAGAGAGCAGCCCCCACTCACCACAGCTAGAGAAAGCCCACATGCCAGAAAGGAGAACCCACCACAGACGAAAATAAATTAAAAGTTTGTTTAAAAAAGATCGAGACAGCAAAAGAGACACAGTTGTATAGAACAGTCTTTTGGACTCTGTGGGGGAGGGAGAGGGTGGGATGATTTGGGAGAATGGCATTGAAACATGTATAATATCAATATAAGAAACAAATCGCCAGTCTAGGCTCAATGGAGGATACAGGATGCTTGGGGCTGGTGCCCTGGGATGACCCAGAGGGATGGTATGGGGAGGGAGGACGGAGGGGTGTTCAGGATTGGGAACACACGTATACCCGTGGCGGATTCATGTTGATGTATGGCAAAACCAATACAATATTGTAAAGTAAAAAAAGAAAAAAGAAAAAAAAAATAAAAATAAACTGCTGCTGCAAGCAATATATGTAGTAAGCAAGGGCATCAGTATAAAGACAAACTAACTGAATAGTGTCGGAGCAGCATGTCACACACTCCCATCAAGCAGAGTATATGAAGTAAGTGAGGAACAGAACCAGGAGAGATCATGTCCCGGAGCAGGGCTGGTGGGCACTGCGAGTGGGCTGTGCAGCGGTGTCTTGTACACCAGCAGGAAGCCAAGAGATGCGCTTCATACTGTGTTTCTACCTAGAAGTGGGAAGAACGGGGTCTGACAGGAAAATGCTCTATCCCTCAATAAAAACAGAGCTTGGTTCATGGACTCTGAAATGTGAATGCACATTTATGGCATAAAAGAATTTCAATTCTTTGTTTTCATAAATGAAAAATCTCAAGTCTTTGTGATTGGGTTTCACATTAACTGACACTTTATTTGCATATAGTTAAAATGCCAAAGAGAAGAAAGAGAAACTGGAGTAGAAGAAATATTTGAGGTAATCAAAACCTTTCAAAGTTAATAATATACACCAGACCATGGATCAAGGAAGCTCAAATAACACTAAGCAGAATAAAAGCAAAACAAAACACTACCCATAGGAATACTGTATTCAAACTGAAACAAAATCCAGAGAAAAATTGTGAAAAAAGCCAGAGGAAAATAAAACCTTACCTACAGAAGTAAAGATAAGCACTGTAGTGGGCTTCTTGCCAGTAACTGCAAGATAAGTGTTTGTTTTTTTTTTTAAACAAAACTAGAATTATATATCTAGTGAAATTATGTTTCAAAAGTGGAAGAGAAATATACTCTCAAGAAACAAAAACTGATGGAATTCTGCTAGACTTGCCTGTGAAAATATTAAAAGACATTCTTCAGGCAAAAAGAAATACCTGGATATCTAGATTTATATGAATTTTGTCACATAGGAGAAGGAAAAAATTGGGGTTAAAATATCTTTTACTTCCCTTATTATTCATATACGTAAAAGTAACCATTTAAAGCAATAGTAGTAACTTACTGGTCTACTTTACCATAGAAGTAAGTGAAGTGGATGATAGTAATATCATAAAGGTTGGAGGGAAGATTAGGGAATGTTCTCTGGTAAAAGTATGTGAACTGCATCTGAAACAGTAGGATATTAATTCTCTTTCCTTCAGTGCTTGAAGAGCTGGCCATTCTAGGGTTTAGGACCTGATAGCCAAAATGCACATGGAGCATCTTTCAGTGCCAGAATGTAAGGAAGTGCTAAGAAATAAAATCAATGCATCAAAGAGACACAGAATTTCCAATCGCCAAAGCTGCAACAGTTTGAGTCAGAAATTAAATGTATTAGTATTGCATTATAAACCTGAAAGTACAAAATATATACCCATATTGTTTTTCTCACCTTTAATAAACTTTTGCATGCCCTGAAGATATAGTCAAACATTTAGATTAATGCAAAGAAATAGAGGAAAAGAACAGAATGGGAAAGACTAGAGATCTCTTCAAGAAAATTAGAGATACCAAGGGAACATTTCATGCAAGGATGGGCTCGATAAAGGATAGAAATGGTATGGACCTAACAGAAGCAGAAGATATTAAGAAGAGGTGGCAAGAATACACAGAAGAACTGTACAAAAAAGATCTTCACGACCCAGATAATCATGATGATGTGATCACTAATCTAGAGCCAGACATCTTGGAATGTGAAGTCAAGTGGGCCTTAGAAAGCATCACTACGAACAAAGCTAGTGGAGGTGATGGAATTCCAGTTGAGC
This sequence comes from Cephalophus harveyi, assembly GCA_006410635.1. Taxonomy (NCBI): domain Eukaryota; kingdom Metazoa; phylum Chordata; class Mammalia; order Artiodactyla; family Bovidae; genus Cephalophus; species Cephalophus harveyi. The sequence goes on from SJYT01014284.1 coordinate 65,752, forward strand.
TGTTTCAAATCCTGAAAGATGATGCTGTGAAAGTGCTGCACTCAATATCCGTCTAGTCAAGGCTATGGTTTTTCCTGTGGTCATGTACGGATGTGAGAGTTGGACTGTGAAGAAGGCTGAGCACCGAAGAATTGATGCTTTTGAACTGTGGTGTTGGAGAAGACTCTTGAGAGTCCCTTGGACTGCAAGGAGATCCAACCAGTCCATTCTGAAGGAGATCAGCCCTGGGGTTTCCTTGGAAGGAACGATGCTAAAGCTGAAACTCCAGTACTTTGGCCACCTCATGCGAAGAGTTGACTCATTGGAAAAGACTTGATGCTGGGAGGGATTGGGGACAGGAGGAGAAGGGGACGACCAAGGATGAGATGGCTGGATGGCATCACTGACTCGATGGATGTGAGTCTGAGTGAACTCCGGGAGATGGTGATGAACAGGGAGGCCTGGCGTGCTGCGATTCATGGGGTCACAAAGAGTCGGACACTACTGAGCGACTGAACTGGATGCTGCAACTGGTGACATAAGCCAAAATCATGAAACAGTTTGGGACTTACATAATAGAGACTGCTGGGGAGAGAACAGGGCAGGCGTCACAAGCAGATCCAGATCTGAGAGTCAGATGAGGAAACTGGCTCTGGGCTTTTACTGTGATTAGAGAATGGGGTCAGAAGAAGGTTTGGGACTGTGGACTGGGGCTTGCAAGATTTGACTCTTCCACTTGAGCCAAAAGAAAGAGCACCCAGGCTTACTTAGCAATGCCCTCCTTCCTTGTGCAAGGCACAAAGGGAAAAAGGAGGTTTGTGGCTTTAAAACTATTAGCAATCACACATCAAAAAATGAAACCAGATTCCTTATCATTCATGAATCCATACTGATACATACAAATGATGAAAAACAATTAAATAAATGAAATGAAGGAGAAGAGACAAATCTTCTGTGTCCAAGAATTCCAAATATTTTTTAAAGATACTTCATCTGCAAAAAGGTAGAGTATGATTCCTCTCTCCTTAAGTGTAGAAGAAAGTGTGAGACTTCTTCCAAAGACTGTAATATAGAAAAAGAGAGAAATAAAGAGAATCTTTAGCGTAGTGAACTTTAATATTAGTTTAGGTCTGTGATTAACAGGAAGAACGGAAATTCATATTGATAATATGCACTTTTGATACGACTTGATCAGAATGGATTTTGCCTCTACGGTCTTTCTTCCTGCAATAACCTTAGTTTAATCATGAGAATAATATCAGACAAAAGCCAATCAAGGGGATTTCTGCAAAATACCAGCAGTTTTGGTATTGGTTTTGGTTTAACTCATTAAAGGAAAGAATGTCTAAGAAACTGTCATTGTCAAGAGAGGCTGAGGAGATATGATGATTAATCATGGTGTCCTGGATGGAATTCTTAAACATTGAAAGGATATTAAGAACATTTTGATTACTTTAATAATGTTTGAACATTAATAAAGATGTGTCAATATTGGTTCATTACTTGTAACCCATACACCATACTATAGTAAAATCTTATTAATAGAGGAAACTGGGTGTCAGATATAAGGAAACTGCAGTTTCTAAAGTTTTCTATAATTATATAGCTTTTGAAATGAGGACGTTTGTAAAAATAAACAGCAACATTCTAAAAACTTTTGATAAATAGAAAATATTAAAACTACTAAAGAACAAAGACGTGTTATTATTGTGCTATTCATTTCTGCTGCTGCTACTGCTGCTAAGTCACTTCAGTCGTGTCCGACTCTGTGTGACCCCATAGACGGTAGCCCACCAGGCTCCCCCGTCCCTGGGATTCTCCAGGCAAGAACACTGGAGTGGGTTGCCATTTCCTTCTCCAATGCATGAAAGTGAGAAGTGAAAGTGAAGTCGCTCAGTCGTGTCCGACTCAGCGACCCCATGGACTGCAACTTGGTGCTGGGAAAGATTGAGAGCATGAAGAGAAGCGGGGAACAGAGGATGAGATAGCTGGATGGCATCACTGACTCAATGGACATGAGTCTGAGCAAACTCTGGGCTGTCTCTTATACACATCTAGATGTGTATAAGAGACAGGTGTGACCCCATAGACGGTAGCCCACCAGGCTCCCCCGTCCCTGGGATTCTCCAGGCAAGAACACTGGAGTGGGTTGCCATTTCCTTCTCCAATGCATGAAAGTGAGAAGTGAAAGTGAAGTCGCTCAGTCGTGTCCGACTCAGCGACCCCATGGACTGCAGCCCACCAGGCTCCTCCGTCCATGGGATTTTCCAGGCAAGAGTACTGGAGTGGGGTGCCATTGCCTTCATTTCTAGAAGGTCCATATTTTAATCTTTCATTATTTATACATTTCACAATAAACACATGAACATATTTACAGTAGCTCTTTTAAGGTCTTTATGTGTGTAACATTGTATCATATCTGTGTTTGTTTCTGTTGACTGAGTTTTCTTCTGAGAATGTAAGACATGTGCTTTGTGTGTGCTGAGTCGCTTCAGTCATGTCCAACTCTTTGGGACCCTACTGAATGTAGCCCACCAGGCTCCTCTGTCCATGGGATTCTTCAGGCAAGAATACTGGAGTGGGTTGCCAAGCCCTTCTCCAGGGAATCTTCCTGACCAGGGATTGAACCTGTACCTCTCATGTCTCCTGCATTGGCAGGCTGGTTCTTTACCATTAGCGCCACCTGGGAAGCCCATGCAGGACATAGTTCCCTGTTTCATCATATATTCTTGAATTGGACTCTGGATATTATAAACTTTACATTTTTGAGAACCAGATTTTATTGTTTAAAGATTGTCAGAATTTGTTTGGCAGATAAGTTATTTGGAGATAAAATGAATCCTTTTAAGTTGGGCTTTTACGTAGCGTTAAGGCAGTTACAAATCACTCTAAGGTGAGGTGTTGCAGAATGTTCTCAGTGATTAATGAGGACATCCCACTCAGTCTGGTTGAACATTAAGGGTCTCAAGCTCTGTATGGAATTGGAATGTTATTAAGCAGATTCCCAGTTGATTCCATGACTTTAGTGAACTATCATCCGAGGTATACACAGTTTAGTATTTAGTCACAGACTCAAGAGAAACACTATGCATATTTTTGTAGTAATTTCTCTATACAGTACTGCAAGTTGTCCTTCATATTCCATATTCAGACATCTAGACCTCCAATTCTTTCTACTGAAATCACCAAAGTGTCTAATTTTTGCTTGGACCCTCTACCTGCACTGCATTATTAATTGTGAATGTTGGACATAATTTGGGTCATGAAATTGACATCATTTGTTTCATTATCCTGTATCAGGTATCATAATCTTGTGCTATCTATTGTTCAATTTCAAAATAACAGTTGCCTTGCATATTGTGTACGATGTTTTTGTTGGAGAAGGAAATGGCAATCCACTCCAGCACTGTTGCCTGGAAAATCCCATGGATGGAGGAGCCTGATAGGCTACAGTTCATGGGGTCGCAAAGAGTCGGACACGACTGAACAACTTCACTTTCACTTTGTTGTTTATGCATGGAAGGTTACTAGTGCTAGTTATAATGGATGAGAACAGAAATTCCTCTGATTAAATGTTATTTAATATTCATAAAAATTAAATATTTCTTAAAATCTGAACTCTTTCTTACATTTAAGTTTCATTTGCATGCTTCTTGAGAGATTTGGTCATAACTTCTTTAAGTGCTACAAAGGAGTAATGCTTCATTGTAAATTATTTCCCACTGAACTTTTTAAGATATCTTACATTCCCAGGATAAACTGATAATGTATTGCCATTTTTAATATTGTCCAATTTGTGTTACTGATGTTGTATTTAAGGTTGTGCATCTGTATTCATGAGAGAAATTTGGAAATTTCTTTCCTCTGAAGTTCATTTACAATTTTTATACCAGTGTTATCCAGGCCTCATAAATTGGCTTGGTATATGTTCTTTCTTGAACTGTTTTCCTTTAAGTATGTGCAAAATATTGAAGTTATTTATTTCTTAAGTATTCAAAATAATTTTTAGGCGGAATCATCTGGATTTCGTTTTTAGAAAAATATTGAATAATTGATACAATTACTGTAATACCACTGGAGTTATTCAGTGTAGCAGATGCTGTTCTGTGTCAGCCAATTTTCCCTTCATGACAGAATGACTGAACGGCCTGCTGTGCCTCTGTCAACCTTAAGCAGTCAGCCCTCTTATGATATTACCCTCAACGAAAGAGAACTGCTCCACCCAGCCTCGTCCCTTCTCCTCACGGGCAGCTAGAGTTAATACCTGGTCAATGCCTGACCGGTTACCCCAAGTGGAACAAGGGTGTAGTGTCATTCTTTCTCCAAAGTTCCCCTAACTCCCAGCTGACTTGTGACTATGTCTTTTCCTCCCCAACTTTGCTTTCTTCTTTTTCAGCACAGATGCTGGTTCCAACATATATGTGTCAAAATTGTCCTGTCAACTAATGTCCACCTCTGGGTCTTTTTTCTGAGGAAAGCACAGTCCAAATGTGAGTATCCCATTGGTCTGAGAAAGTTGATACTAAAATGGGATTTGAGATCTCTACCTCTTCTTCCTTCTAGGTGATAATGACTGTATTACTGGTAGTAGGTGAATTGCTGATAGCTCCTGGCATAAAAGTTAAATTGTTAAACTCTCAGTTATAGTGAGATGAGTTGTTACATGAATGGAAGCAATTGCGCTAGAAATCTATATTTAGAAAATGAAAGAAATAGTAATTGCAAGCGCAATAGAATAGTATGACCAATCCTGAAGTCAGGTGATGTTCTACAGAAAGTTTTAAGGGGCTGATGTTTATTAATCCCTAAGTAAAACAAAATATGAAAGCCAAATGGTCCACATGGTCCCATATCAAGTGTCTTTATTTCCTGCAGCCAAAATGCAGAGAGGATCTGAGCATCCCATATTTCAGACTGTTTTGGCCTAGCACCAGGATTCTCACTAGAATGACTTTTCTCTGTAAATTGACAGAGTTTCCTGAAATGTCTAATTATTTTCCTAAATTATTTCTTATATTTATTATTTTTGCTTTATTGAGTCTGAATACTCCTAGGTCTCTTTGTTAAATGAGGCAGGGGACATAGCTCTCACCCTTTTTCTTCAAATATGTAGTGTAATTTTTCTAAGTGGGGTGGCTGAAAGAACTAGAACATTGATGTGAAGAGCCACATATTTTGCCACCACAGTTCTCTAGTGAAGCAGTTCATTCCTCAAATAAGGATATGCTTTGACCAGTAAACCACTAAAAGAATACTGGTTTATTCTTCTTGTTATTCTCTGAGTTTATATCATAACCATTTTTTATGCTTATTCTTTATAGCCACAACTCCTAAAACATGAAGTCTGATGTTTAATGTGTTGTATTTGGTTTGATAACAGCAATAGTAACAATAATAGTAATGGTCCCATTATACTCTCTCCTCACAGAATTAAGGGCATGAATATACATTGCATTCTTCTTATGGGATAAACCATTGTCTTCTATACCTTATACTTTTGTAAAATGGAGATAAAAATGAGGAATCTGAGTTTATAAGAATATGTTGAAGACAAAATATGAGATAATATCAGTGATTTGATCAGCAATACAAACAGCATAATGGGGAGAAAAAACAGTTCCCCTAAGATATGTTTTGAACAGGAAAGTGATGAAATTCCACCATTTTTTGTTTCCTATTTCAGCTGGGGAAGAAGTACTCTAAGACTTAAATCTGAATCTATTTAAGATAATAATAAACTAAATTTCTAAACATCATACATGTGTTGTTATTTTTAATCATGTATACCTATATTTTGTTTACCAAAAATGTCATTTTTGTTAGTGTTAAAAAAAAAAAAAAAAAACAGCAACAGCAAAGGTAAGGTTTTGTTTTGGAGCTGAATTTTACATGCAAAAGAGAGTCAGAATTTAATATTTTTTTGGAATTTCACTATTAAGAAAAAAACTCATGGAGTTTAAATTTTAATAGAAAACCAAGCCTAAGCAAAATGTCAAATGAATGAGGTAAAGAAAATATTGATACCATATACCTTATTAAGAACATATATGGATATAAATTAAGCATGGGAAAATATGGTCTATTGTATATGTCACCAATGAAATGCAAGTTTTATACTTGTTAGAAGGACCAAAACTCAGAACACTGACAATATCATATGCTGGTAAGGATGTAGAATAATAGCAACTCCCATTCACTGCCGATAGAAATACAAAATGGTATAACTGCTTTGGAAAACTATATAACTGGACTAAATGTATGAGCCAGTGTTGAGCAAAAGTAGCACAGATCTGATTCTTGAAAAATACATATTAGACCAAGTAAACCCTATCATCACTACAGCTTTCTGTGTTGAAGCCACTTGTCTGCTATGATAGAGGCACTTGAGACCAAGTAGAATGGTAAACTCACAGAGATGAAGTGAGTTTGGGCCTCTAATGAACCTTGAATTTTTAAGGCAAGTTGTCAGGGAAGAGGCAGTCCTAGATAACTTTTAGATGACTCTCTGATAATTTGTCAAAAGACCTCAGCCATTACTGGCTGTATTGGTGGAAGACTGGAGTCCACAAGGCCTTGAAGAGATTCCTGCCATGGCACAAGAGCTGAGCACTAATATCAAGTAAAATTCCAGTAAAATCAAGCTTTTGGGGGTAATGACCACCTTATAGATCATTATACTAAATTCAAAGCTGGGAGAAACTTGTTTTAGTAATTTAGAAAATTCAGAACTTTAAAAAGACCATTAGAAAATACAGCATTCAAACCAAACACTTAAATAAGTTCAATATATCAGAAACTTGTAGATATTAAAAGCAAGAAAATGTGACTCATGATGAAGAAAAGTCATCAATAGAAACATACTCTGATAATTCATACATTGTGATCAGCAGGAAAGTACTTATGCATATATTATAAATGTATTCAAGAACTTGAGACATTCATGGTGAGTGAAATGATGAGATATTTTAGGAGAAAAGGAAACTCTTAAAAATAAATTCCAGAACTGAAAAGTGTAATATCTGAAATAGTTTTCTGGATTGGTTTAACAGATAAGACATTCTGAGGGTAAAATGTATTAGGTAACTTCTAGACAGATCAATGGAAATGATTAAGAAGAAAAGAGAAAAATGATTGAAAATATGAATAGATTGAAATGAATGCCAATGACCAATGAAACAGTAGCAAATTAATTAAAATGTAATCTATTATGTTTTAAAATGTAATATAATAATAATTTGTACTTGACTACCAGAGAAATATGCAAAAGTAATGGTTCAGTTAAAATAATTTGTAAAATAGCAGCTTTTACAGTGTTGTGTTGTGTGTTAGTCACTCAGTCATGTCTGACTCTTTGTGACTCCATGAAGTGAGGGCCACCAGGTTCCTCTGTCTATGAGATTCTTCCAGGCAAGAATACTGGAGTGGATTGCCATGCTCTTCTCCAGGGGAGCTTCCTGACCCAGGGATTGAAACCTTGTCTTCTGCATTTCAGGCAGCTTCTTTACTGTCAGCGACCAGGGAATAACATTAGTTTGCAAATCCAAAATTCTCACTGAAACCCAATCAAAATAAATCACTCATAGGCATTCTCATAGTACTACTGGCAGCATTCAAATATGAAGAGAAAATATTTAAACATTCAAGAGAAAAACAGATATTATACATTGAGTGACTTTTTAGTAGCAACAATGAAATTAAGAAGATTCATGTCTATGAAATTACATTGGCAAAAACCATCCCTTTATTGTAAAGCAGTTATCCTCCAATTAAGACAATGGGAAGAAACACTTATAGGGTAAATAAAATTTGTCAACCCAGATCAGATACAATATAGCTGAGAAATTTTATATGCAGCAGACTTATACTATGTTAGCTAAAGAAAGCTCTTTTGACTAAAAATGATACACACACAAAAAAATTGTAAGCTTGGTTCCATAGGACAGAATGAAAAGCAAAAAAGTGATTAATATTTGAGAAGAGCTTAAAGCCATCTTTTATTTCAGTTACTTTATTGAAAGAAAACTAACTGTAAAACAAAAAAGATTAATAGTATGTTGTGTGGTAACTCACAAAAATAGACATAAAATACAAGACAATGTTGGCTTATCCTCTCAGGCATGGATTTGGTTTTAATGCCAGTTAAGCCTTCATTAGGGCTTTCTTGATAGCTCAGTTGGTAAAGAATCCTCCTGAAATGTAGGAGATCCTGCTTTGATTTCTGGGTCAGGAAGATCCAGTGGAAAAGGGATAGGCTACCCACTACAGTTTTCTTGGGCTTCCCTTGTGGCTCAGCTGGTGAAGAATTCGCCTGCAATGCGGGAAACCTGGGTTCAATCTCTGGGTTGGGAAGATCCCCAGAGGAAGGGAAAGCGTACCCACTCCAGTATTCTGGTCTGGAGAATTCCGTGGACTGTATAGTCAATTGGGGTCACAAAGAGTCAGACATGACTGAGCAACTTTCACTTCACGTCAAGCCTTCATTGGGGCTTCCCTTGTGGCTTAGCTGGTAAAGAATCTGCCTGCCATGTGGGAGACCTGGGTTCGATCCCTGGGTTGGGAAGATGCCCTGGAGAAGGGCAAAGGCTACCCATGCCAGTATTCTGGCCTGGAGAATTCCGTGGACTGTATAGTCCATGGGGTCTCAAAGAGTCCAACACGACTGAGTGACTTTCACTTTCAAGCCTTCATTAGCATTACTACATAGGGGCAAACAGAATTTCTGATACCAAAACAGTGTCTCATATAAATAGAATTCATTCAGAAGACTGACATCAGAGGAAAGAGGTTCTTTAGTGGGTCCATTATGATGTGATCCATTGGTCATCCAGAATAAGTCATCCTCATATAGCAATGGAAACTGCCATAGAAAGCAGCTTTGAAATGACAACTAAGGAATAAATTCTAGGAAAAGATGGATTTCGTTTTTCAATATGCACCGTGCAATATAGGTGGTTGTTGTTGTTCAGTCATTAAGTCATGTCCAGCTCTTTGCAACCCCATGGGCTGCTACATGCCAGTCTTCCTTGTCCTTCATTGCCTCTCAGTTTGTTCAGACTCAGGTCCATTGTTCTGATAATGTCATCCAACTGTTTCATTTTCTGTTATCCTTTCTCCTCTTGGCCTCAGTCTTCCCCAGCATCAGGGTCTTTTCCAATGAGTCAGCTCTTCACATCAGGTGGCCAAAGTATTGGAGCTTCAGCTTTAGCATCAGTCATTCCAATGAATAGTCAGTATTGATTTCCTTTATCATTGGCTGGTTTGATCTCCTTGCTGTCCATGGGATTCTCAAATCTTCTCTAGTACCATAGTTTGAAAGCATCAATTCTTCACTGTTCAACCTTCTTTATGGTCCAACTCTCACATCTGAACATGACTACTGGAAAAAAAACAGTTTTGACTATAGGGACCTTTGTCTCAAAGTGATGTCTCTGCTCTTTAATATGCTGTCTAGGTTTGTCATGGGTTTACCCCATGGTTCAACAGTAAAACATCTGCCTGTAATACAGGAATTGAAGGAGATGTGAGTTTGATCCTGCATTGGGAAGATCCTGTGGAGGAGGGCATGGCATCCCACTCCAGTATTCTTCCCTGGATCATCTCATGGACAGAGTAGCCTGACCAACTACAGTCCATGGGGTTGTCTCATGGACAGATTCAAACACGACTGAAGCGACTTAGCACACACACACACACACAGGTTCATCATAGCTTATCTTCCAAGGATCAAACATCTTTTAATTCATGGCTGCAGTCACCGTCCACGGTGATTTTGGAGCCAAAGAAAATAAAGTCTCTCACTTTTTGTAATTTTTCCCCATCTATTTGCCATGAAGTGATGGCAGTGGATGCCATCATCTTAGTTTTTTGAAAGTTGAGTTTTAAGCAAGTTTTTTCACTCTCGTCTTTCACCTTCGTCAAGAGGCATTTTATGGTCCAACTTAGTTCCTCTTCATTTTCTGTCTTTAGAGTGATATCATCTGTATATCTGAGGTTGACACTTTCCCTGGCACACTTGATTCCAGCTTGTGATTTATCCAACTCAGCATTTCACATGATGTACTGTGCTGCTTCTAAGTCACTTCATATCCAACTCTGTGCGACACCATACTTGCAATTCTCCAGGCAAGAACACTGGAGCGGGTTGCCATTTCCTTCTCCAATGCATGAAAGTGAAAAGTGAAAGTGAAGTTGCTCAGTCGTATCCGACTCTTAGCGACCCCATGGACTGCAGCCTACCAGGCTCCTCCGCCCATGGGATTATCCAGGAAAGAGTACTGGAGTGCGGTGCCATTGCCTTCTCCAGATGTACTGCACACATAAGTTAAATAAGCAGGGTGACAATATACAGTTTTGTCATATTCCTTTACCAATTTTGAGCCAGTCCATTGTTCCATGTCCATTTCTAACTGTTGCTTTTTGACCTGCATACAGGTTTCTCAGGAGGCAGGTAATGTGGTCTAGTGTTCCCATCTCTTGAAGAATTTTCACAGTTTGTTGTGATCTACACAGTCAAAGGGTATAATGCAATATAGGTACATTGCACTATATAAGTACACATGTGTCTAGGAAAAAGGGAGAGAATTCTTATTGACCTGCTGGGATTATAATGTTGGAAGTTCTGATTTTCCATGTGCTTGACATGTGCTTGCCAGTGGCTACAAAAAGCATTCCATTGAACTATAAGCTATAGCTTCCATCTGGGGACATTGGACTTCTATCCAGGGACCAACAGGTGAAAGAGGATTACCATTTTGATAACTGACCCTGATCAGCAGGATGCTGTAGGCTGTTTTCACACAAAATGAAATGATGGAATATGTGTGGAAATGCCAGCTTCACTCGTGCTCCTCCTGTTCCTCTTTTTAACTGTGATTGTACAAATACAGCAACTGTGGCTTGAGATTACCAAGTGATACCAAAGCCCCAGACTCTCTAGGAAGGAGGGTGTAGTGACATCAAAGCCAGTACTTTTTAAGGTGATAATTGGAGGAGAGGGAAATTTGTAATGGATGATGCAGAAGACAGTCACAAGTATTAAATGCTGAGGCCAACTGCAACAAAGGGTGCTGCATTACCCTCACTATTACAGTCTTCTGAATTTATTCTCAGGAAGATAGCTCCACAGGAAGTATGGACGAGCTCCTCCACAATTCTTTGTAGAAAGGGGTGGGCTTTATTGGCCAATGAATGTACCCTACTCAGATTTTTTGGCAAAAAAGCCTACTTCAAACAGTGTTGATAGTGGAATCCATGGACATCTAGACAGATTATTTTCCATTGAATTCATTACAAAGTTGACAACATATATGATTTGAATATGTTTGAGAAAAGCACGTGTAGAAAAAAAAAAAAACAGCTAACCAGGATACTTGGAATTATTGAAGTAAAAAAAGGAAAATAACAGATTGAAGAGCTATGAAACTCCTATAACCCACTCAGTCAGGAAGTGATTAATATCCACTACAGGTCAGTGGGTATAGTAATGAAGAATAAAGTGCAAGACTAGTTTATCAGTAACTAAAAAAAAGCAAACTGAATGTGTAGAAAAGTTCGCTGAAGTGCTTATTGTATCATAAATGCTACCAATGATTTCAAATACTATTATAAAAACATGGAACGGTGACAGAGGATTCATTTCTGAGAGAAAAACAGATATTGAATAAATTTAAGGGACAAAATTTGGGTATATCAGTGATGGTTAAAGTTCAAGAAAAGTAAAGAATATCATCAATATGCAAATTTTTAATAAAATGTGACATAATGGAACAATGTAGTAAAGTCTGCTAAAACCGATGATCACAAATAATGACAGGACTGTGATGCATTGGATGTGCAAAAGAGGGGTAAAGTGGGGGTAGAAAGAAAAGTACATTAAATGGTGTAGTGATTTATCTTTATCAACACCTCGGAAGACAGCAGATTACAAATAGCTAGCTCATATTGCAAGCAATTTAAACAATTCTCTAAATATAATAGCAGCAAGATGAGTTTGGAACCTCAATTCAGATCAAATATGTAGACAATCTATCATAATTATTTATGTCACCATCATCTTTTATGTTGACATATGCTGAAAACCTGTTCCCTAAAGTGATCATTCTGAACTAAATACTTCAGAGTCAGCCAAAAATAAATATACCTGCATAGAGTATTATGTAATGTATATCTTCAAAAATGGCTTTTGAATTGTGAAATAGTGGAGCAAGAGAATTAACTAGTAGTTTGGCCTCTTGGGTTTGAAATTTTCTTTGAAGCTTGTGTAATTTAACCACTTAACCTCTGAGCTTGTCTTACCTCATTTGTAAAATGGAAATAATAACTCTGCCCTGAAAGCATTTGAAAATTAAAGGCTTCATCATAATTAATGTTATTCATTTTAATATGTTGAATTAATGCAGCATGGCCACTTAAAGTAGGGAACTGCAAATAACATTATATTGAATTTTACCTAATTAAATTTGGCTAGGAAAGTGACACAATTTCATATGTGAAATTCAAACTGATAGACTAGCATGTTCATTATAAGAGTGTAATGGTCTGAATCTGATGTATGCATTAAATATGTTTTATTCATAATATATCTGTATATATGGTATGTATTATATACAGACATGTCTGTTGAATTTAAATATGGAGTAAATTAAAATGTACACAGATGTAAAATAAAATTATTAATATGAATACTGAAAAGCCTGGGAAATCAGAGGAAGATAATTAAAAGTATGTTTAAATATTATTTTTATGCCATTATTATGAGTAATAAAGTTAAGTAGAATTGCGTCTGGGTAAGTAGTATTATTTTTTTAAAATAGTGTGGTTTTTTGGGTACTTAACTTCTGATAAGTTTCCTCACCAGAAAAATAAAGAGATGAACATTTGCTTTAGGAACAAGGGAATGACTCAATGTCTGAAAGCTTCAAAGATTGATGGTAGTTGGCAATCAAAAAAAGTTACCTTATTTTACCTCATGTTAACTTAAGGACGCATAAAGATGGAAAGTTTGTAAAGGCTATAGTGGACTTCACCAGGAAGATGAATTACCTTATATATATATTTTTAAGCAATGCTGCTAAGTCGCTTCAGTCATGTCTGACTCTGTGCGACCCCATAGACTGCAGCCCACCAGGGTCCCCCGTCCCTGGGATTCTCCAGGCAAGAACACTGGAGTGCGTTGCCATTTCCTTCTCCAATGCATGAAAGTGAAAAGTGAAAGTGAAGTCACTTAGGCGTGTCTGACTCTTCGCGACCACATGGACTGCAGCCTACCAGGCTCCTCCATCCATGGGATCTTGCAGGCAAGAGTACTGGAGTGGGCTGCCATTGCCTTCTCCAGTGCATGAAAGTGAAAAGTGAAAGTGAAGTCGCTCAGTCTGTCTGACTCTGTGCGACCCCATAGACGGCAGCCCACCAGGCTCCCCCATCCCTGGGATTCTCCAGGCAAGAACACTGGAGTGGGTTGCCATTTCCTTCTCCAATGCATGAAAGTGAAAAGTGAAAGTGAAGTCGCTCAGTCTGTCTGACTCTGTGCGACCCCAGAGACGGCAGCCCAGCAGGCTCCCTATCCCTGGGATTCTCCAGGCAAGAACACTGGAGTGGGTTGCCATTTCCTTCTCCAGTTTTAGCAATAAGTTTCTAAAAATCATTAAGAAAGAATATCTACTGTAGGATAAACTGCTTTAGAGTAGTAATTATCAATGGTCTTGGACTTCATAAAACTACATAGGAGGGTAGTGGACTTTTCCACCCTGTATGGTAACTCACCTGCCTTTCTAGTAGTGTTTCGTTCATCATGCCTACCTACCACCACTGTTTCACTGCCATCTGAAATATTTATTCATTTATTGACTTAACCAGTCAGGGTATTGCACACTTTGTTTTAATGCTTTGGAACAAGCATCAACTCCTCATCCAAAAAGTAAAGACTTTTCACCTTCCAAGTGATAAGTTTCACAAACAGCTGTCAGAGCAAATGTATTTTCTTTCTCTCTTTCTAAACCATTTCTTTTTATGTTTTAAATTGAGTTATAGTTGATTTACTGTGTTATCTGCAGGTATACATCAAAATGATTTAGATATAAAGAATATATACATATATATTCTTTATATATATTCAGATATAAGGAATATATATATATTCCTTATCAAATGATTTTCTCTTATAGGTTATTGATAAATATTGAGTTAAGTTCCTTGTGCTATACAGTAGATCCTTGTTGATTATCTATTTTCTATATAGTAGGGAGTATATGGTAATATCAAACTCCTAAGTTATCCCTCCCACCTTTCCCTTTAGATACCCATGTTTGCTTTATTTTTCTGTGGTTCTATTTCTGTTTTGTATTTAGGTTCATTTGTATCATTTTTCTTTTAGATAGATTACACATGTAAGCAGTATAATATGATGTTTGTCTTTATCTTGCTAATTACTTCATTGAGTACAATAATCTCTAGGTCCATACATGTTGATGCAAATGATATTATTTCATTCTTTTTTTATGGCTGAATAGCATCACATTGTATAAATATACCACATCTTTATCCATTCCTCTGTTGATGGACATTTAGGGTGATTCCATGTCTTTGCTATTCTGTATAAGGCTTCAGTGAATATTTGGATGTGTTTATCTTTCCATCTTATGGCTTTCCCCAGATGTTATTGTTCAGTTAACCAGTTCAGTTCAGTTCAGTCGCTCAGTCATGTCCGACTCTTTGAGACCCCATGAATCGCAGCACGCCAGGCCTCCCTGTTCATTACCTCCTCAGACTCACATCCATCAAGTCCGTGATACCATCCAGCCATCTCAT
>SJYT01014284.1:80843-100469 GCA_006410635.1 Cephalophus harveyi
CTTCAGAATGGACTGGTTGGATCTCCTTGCAGTCCAAGGGACTCTCAAGAGTCTTCTCCAACACCACAGTTGCCCAGTTGTGTCCAATTATTTGCAATGCCATGGGCTGCAGCATGCCAGGCCTCTCTGTTCCTCACCATCTCCTAAAGTTTGCCCAAGTTCATGTCCATTGCATTTGTGATGCCATCTAGCCGTCTCATCCTCCGACATCATCTTCTCCTTCTCCCTCAATCTTTCCCAGCATCAGGGACTTTTCCAATGAGTCAGCTGTTTGCAATAGATGACCAAAAACTCCCGTGGAGTTTTAGCTTCAGCATCAGTCCTTCCAATGAGTATTCAGGGTTGATTTCCCTTAAGATTGATTTGATCTCTTTGCTATCCAAGGGACTCTCAGGAGTCTTCTCTAGCAACACAGAAGGCATCAATTCTTTGGCATTCTGCCTTATTTTTCTTCAGATATGGAAACACAAAATACTCTGAATAGCCAGAGCAGTCTTGGTAAAGAAACATGAGGCTAGAGGAATCAGGCTCCCTTACTTTAGACTATACCACAAAACTACAGCAATCAAAACAGTATGGTACTGGCACAAAAACAAACATAGCTCACTGGAACAGGATGTGAAGCTCAGAAATAAACTGATGTACATACGGGAAATTACTCTCTGACAAAGGAATCAAGAATATACAATGGAGAAAGGACAGTGTTTGCAATGAGTGATATGTAGAAAACTGACTGCTGCTGCTGCTGCTAAGTCGTTTCAGTCGTGTCCAACTCTGTGCGACCCCATAGACGGCAGCCCACCAGGCTCCCCCGTCCCTGGGACTCTCCAGGCAAGAACACTGGAGTGGGTTGCCATTGCCTTCTCCAATGCATGAAAGTGAAAAGTGAAAGTGAAGTCGCTCAGTCGTGTCCAACTCTTCGTGACCACATGGACTGCAGCCTACCAGGCTCCTCCATCCATGGGATTTTCCAGGCAAGAGTTCTGGAGTGGGTTTCCATTGCCTTCTCCAGAAAACTGACTAGCATCCTGTAATATAACGAAAATAGAATATTCTCTAACACCATACACAAAAATCAACTCAAAATGGATTAAAAACCTAAATGTGACACCAGATACTATAAAGCTCCTAGAAGAAAGCATGGGCAGAATACCCTTCGACATTAATTGCAGCACTGTCTTTTCGGATTCTTCTCCTAGAATAATGAAAATAGGAACAAAAATAAACAAGAGGGATCTAATTAAAAGCTTTTTACACAGCAAAGGAAACCATAAACAAAACAAAACATCACTTACCAAATGGAAGAAAATATTTGAAAAGTATTTGAATAAGGAATTATTCTTCGAAATATGCGAAGAGTTCATATAACTCAATATTAAAAAAAATAAAAAATGATCAGAAGATCTAAATAGACATTTCTCCATAAAAGACCTGCAGATGGCCTAAAGGCACGTGAAAATATGCTCTAATCACAGATTATTAGAGAAATGCAAATCAAAACTATAATAAGGTATTTATTACCTGACATCCTTCAGAATGGCCATCATCAAAAAGTCAGTTTATTTTTGGTGGTTAACATAGATTATTCTCTAAAAATATGTTTTATCTTAAATAGATCTATGTCTCTTGACAGTTTTTGAATTCCCACTACCTCATTAGTTTAGTACTGCTTGTTAGTTGGCAGGTTGGAGCAATTTAGACACTTTACAGTTATTACAATTTCTCTTGAATGGAAAGATAGTATCTAAAAAGAGCCTTCTTACTTTTTATTTTCTTTACTATATTAAAGAGAGCGAAATCTAAAGCTTTAGCACTCTGGTGTCTTAAATAAATCTGAATTTGGCAGTAAATATTTTGATACTTATTGTACATTTAAGTAATGTTTTTTTTTTTTCCACACACTAATTTTAATCTACATTAACTTGAAAAGAATTAAATTGGAAGGTCAACTTTAATTTATGGGTCACTAAGTGGATTTGACAAGTTTGATTACGACATTTAACCTGCAAATGGGTAACAGAATCAGGGACTAAAATGATAAATGTTTCCCTGTAAGCAAATTACAAACGTTTTCACAGCAATTGTGTTAGAGTTGTATTCCTTGTCTCTTTTGTCAAATTGCAAAACCTTTTTAATTACATCTGACTTTGTGTTATGCTCCATTGTACACATATATCAAGAGTGCCTTGATTAAATTTGTTTTTAAATATAGCATAAATGAATAGTATGTCAAAGATTTTTTTAAGTTCAAAACTTGTTCTTTTTTTTTACTTAGTTTTAATTGAAGAATAATTGCTTTATAATATTGTATTGGTTTCTGCCATACATTAACATGAATCAGCCATAGATATACATATATCCTCTCCCTCTTGAGGTTCCCTGTCACCTTCCACCCCATCCCACCCCTCTAGGTTGTCACAGAGCCCTGGTTTTAGTTCCCCAAATCATACAGAAAATTCCCACTGGCTATATATTTTACATATGATACTGTATATACTTCCAAGCTTCTCCATTCATCTCACTCTCTTCTTCCCACCCTGTGACCACAAGTCTGTTCTCTATGCCTGCATCTCCATTGCTGCCCTGAAAATAGGTTCATTGTTACCATCTTTCTAGATTCCATATACATGTGCTAATATACAAAATCTGTTTTTCTCTCTCTGACCTACTTCACTTTGTATAATAGACTCTAGGTTCATCCACCTCATTAGAATAGACTCAAGTGTATTCCATTTTATGGCTGAGAAATATTCCATTGTATAAATGCACCATAGCTTCTTTATCCATTCATCTCTCAATGGACATCTAGGTTGTTTCCATGTCCTAGCTATTGTAAATAGTGCTGCAGTGAACACTGGGGCACAAGTATCTTTTGCAGTCATGGTTTCCTCAGAGTATGTGCCCAGTAACGGGATTGTTGGGCCATATGGTAGTTTTATTCCTAGTTTTTTTTTTCTAAGGAATCTCCATACTGTCTTCCATAGTGGCTGAATTGATTTACATTCCCATTAACAGAGCAGGAGGGTTCTCTTTTCTCCATACCCTTTATAGCATTTATCGTTTGTTGATTTTTTGATTATGGGCATTCTGACCAGTGTGAGGTGATATCTCATTGTAGTTTTGATTTGCATTTCTCTAATAATGAATGATGTTGAACATTTTTTTCATGTGTTTATTAGCCATTTGTATGTCTTCTTTGGACAAATGTCTGTTTAGGTCTTCTGCCCACTTTTTGATTAGGTCATTTGTTTTTCTGGTATTCAGTTGCATGGACTGGTTTTATATTTTGGAAATTAATCCTTTGTCAGTTGTTCCTTTTTTTTATTATTTCCTCCCAAAAGAAAAGAGGGTTTTCTTTTCACCTTGTTTATAGTTTCCTTTGCTGTGCAAAAAGCTTTTAAGTTTAATTAGATTCCACTTGTTCATTTTTGTTTTTATTTCCATTACTCTAGGAGGTGGGTCATAGAGAGTCTTGCTGTGATTTTTATCATAGTGTTCTGCCTATATTTTCCTCTATGAGTTTTATAATATCTGATCTTACACACAGATTTTTAATCTATTTGAGTTTATTTTCATGTATGGTATTAGGAAGTGTTCTAATTTCATTCTTTTACATGTACCTGTCAGGTTTTCCCAGCACCAATTATTGAAGAGATTGCCTTTCTCCATTGCATATTTTTGCCTCCTTGGTCAAAGATAAGGTGCCCACAGCTGTGTGGGTTTATCTCAGGGCTTTCTGTCTTATTCCATTGGTCTATATTTCTTTTTTTAGTGCAAATGCCATTCTGTCTTGATGACTATACATTTCTAGTATAGTCTGAAATGAGAAAGGTTGATTCCTCCAGCTCCATTCTTCTTTCTCAAGTTCGTTTTGGCTGTTCACGGTTTTTGCGTTTCCATACAAATTGTGAAATTTTTTGTTCTAGTTATATAAAACATACCATTGGTACTTTCACAGGGTTTACCTTGAATCTTTATATTACATTTGTTAGTATAATCATTTTCATAATACTGATTTTTCCCACCCAAGAACATGGGTATTTCTCCATCTGTTTATGTCATCTTTGATTTCTTTCATCAGTGTCTTATAGTTTTCTGTATACAATTGTTTTGTCTCCTTAGGTGCTTTATTTCTAGGTATTTTATTCTTTTTGTTGCAATGGTAAATGAAATTGATTCCTTAATTTCTCTTTCTGATTTTTCATTGTGAGCATATAGGAATGCAAGTGATTTCTGTGTATTGATTTTGTATCCTGTGACTTTACTAAATTCACTGATTAGCTCTAGTAATTTTCTGATAGTATCTTTAGGGTTTTATATGTGTAATATCATGTCATGTGCACACAATGAGAGTTTTACTTCTTTTTTTCTGATCTGGATCCCTTTTCTTTTTCTTCTCTGATTGCTGTAGCTAGGACTTCCAAACCTATGTTGAATAATAATGGTAAGAGTAGGCACCCTTGTCTTATTCCTCACTTTAGAGGAAGTACTTTTTGGTTATCACTGTTGAGAATAATGTTTACTGCAGGTCGGTCCCTAGTTGTTTTAACACACAAGTTTTCCTCAGTATATGATGGGTTCATTAGGACATAACTGATAAGCTCATCATACACTGAAAATATAATAAATTGAAAATGCATTTGATACCCCTAACCAACTGTATGTTATAGCTTAGCCTAGCCTACCTTAAACATGCCCAGAACACTTAAAGTAGACTGCTGCTGCTGTTGCTAAGTCACTTTAGTCGTGTTCAACTCTGTGCGACCCCATAGACGGCAGCCCACCAGCTCCCTCGTCCCTGGGATTCTCCGGGCAAGAACACTGGAGTGGGTTGCCATTTCCTTCTCCAATGCATGAAAGTGAAAAGTGAAAGTGAAGTCGCTCAGTCATGTCCGACTCTTCACGACCCCATGGACTGCAGCCTTCCAGGCTCCTCCGTCCAGACTAGAGTTGGGCAAAATTATTTAACACAAAGTCTATTTTATAATAAAGTGTTGAATATCTCATGTAACTTACGGGATACTGTACCAGAAGTGAATAAAATAATGCTTCTATGGGTATAGAATGGGTGTAGCTTATATCAACTGTTTACCCTGTGATTGCCTGTCTGGCTGGGAGCTGTGACTCATTTTCACATTGATGAAAGCATCATGAGAGAGAGAGATTTCACTAGCCATGAGAAAGATCAATATTCAAAATCAAAGTAAGGTTTTATATAACACATATTGCTTTCAGACCATTATAAAGATGAAAAATCATAAGACAAAGCATTATAAGTCAGGGAATATCTGTATTTGCTGAAGAAATAAAATCTTGTCATAGGAAAAAAATGTATAAAACAAATTAAAACTTGTAATTCAAAAGTCTTCATATAACTTTTTTTCCCCATCATTGGAAAGCACTTCAACAAACACATTTTTCTTCAATATTTGTCATGCAAAGTGTGTAGAAATAGGAAAGTCAGGTGTTTCTGACAATTTTAAATAATATATTGAGCAATCTAAACCAAAAAATCTTACATATAGATACCTGATAGCTAAATGTGAAACATTAAAATTTATACTAATTATAATGTCTAGCATATGAAAGCTTCTGTTGAGATATTAGGTGAGGATTTCTAAAATGTATCAACATACCTATAGGAAAGTTATTTGCTGAAAGAGTAATCTATTGACACAATTTATTGGATTTAACTTTTCCATTATGAAAATAAATAATATATAACATTTCCAGTAATCATTGATATAAATGCCTTTAATATTTTCTCTTAACTAAAAATACTTTCTTTTAATCCTTTTTGCAATGCAAATGGTACATGGATTTGATTCTGGTTGGGGAACTAAATCCAACATGCCACAGGGCAACTAAGCCTTCACTCTGCAACTACTGAGCTCAAGTACCACAACTAGAGTCTGTGCACCACAGTGAAAAATCCTGCGTGATACATGAAGATCCCATTGCTACAACCAAGACCCCACTAGCCAAATAAATAGGCATTTAAAAAAAATTCTTTATTTTAATGTTAGAACCTGGCAAATATTGCTTTATATGTGTAAATCAATATATGATTAGCCTCTAATTTGCATTGTAGATATTACATGATTTTATTATTTAATTAAGTTAATCCATGATTGCCTTTTATAATTATCATTTCTAATTTTTAATTGTAATTTATAATAAAATTTTAATTTTAATCTCTTGTAACTGAGTCCAAGCTCATACTGCTTGTTGGGACAGAATAACATCAACAGAAAAAGTGTTGTGGCAAGGAGAATTGACTTTATTTGGAAAGCCAGCAAACCAAGACGATAACATACTAATATCCTAAAGAATCATCTTTATTTGGGGTAGAATTCAAGCTTCCTTTATGCTAGGTAAGGAGGAAGTAGATAGGGGTTAAGAACAGAAAGTGATAGACAACCAGAGACATTTGGGTCCAAGTAGGGTTGTGAAAAGTCTGTGTTCTTGGTCAACTGACTTCAGCTGATTTGAGTCTGGTCCTGATGTTCCTAAGAATCTTGACTGAACAATTCTTATTTTTGTTCATGTTTCCTTATATGCCCAAGGGAGGAAAATTTCCAGTAAGGAATCATTTGCTCAGATCTTATGCTGTAAGCAAAATTCCTTCAGTGATTAACATGTCCATGGGCAGGGCTAAGCAGAGGCTTATGACTCAGAGGTAAAAGCAGCAGAAGAGAGGATATAATCTGGAGTCAGAGATGTCAAGCTTCTACAAACAAGAGGAAAGAAGGGGATACAGGGGTTGCAGGAGGGTGGGGGTCTGTCCACAGAAAAACCCTGCAGAATCCTGCTTGGTTTCACTTTTTCTGCAATATCAGCAAGTTCCTGTGTTATTTGACACTTGCATACAGTACATCTAAACTTAAAGTTTGTATGCTTCTTAAACCCTTTTGGACAAATTTTGGCCCCAAATAGAGACATAGACATAAGAGCCTGTGAACTCACCTTCTACCACAGATACATCAAATCTGTGTCTGTGCACAAAAGCAATTACCCCTGAAATAAATCTAGAAAACAGCTGCGTGATTCCTACAAGTTTGTCTCAGGAGAAATATCCCCTTATCACCCACATCAAAATGGGAGTTAACTGCAATCCTGAATAATAACAATACACTATTAGATAAAAAGAAAATTCATTTAAAATAACATAAAAAAGAGTAAAATAGTTAGGAGTAAATTTAACCAAGGCAGTAATACATTTGTACACCAAACCCATAAAATATTGGTGAAATAAATTTCATGCTTTTGCTAAGTTGTTTCAGGCATGTCTGACCCTTTGTGACCCTATGGGTTATATCCTGCTAGGCTCCTCTGTCCATAGGATTCTCCAGGCAAGAATACTAGAGTGGATTGCCATGCCCTTCTATAGGGATCTTCCCAACCCCGGGATCGAAACCGCATCTCTCATGTCTCTTGCATTGGCAGGTAGGTTCTTTATCACTAGTGCCACCTGGGAAATAAATTGAAGAAGAGACACAATTAAATGGAAATATAAACTGTACTCATGGATTGGAACAGTGACTATTGTCACTGATCTGCAGATTCAGTGCAATTACTATCAAAATCCCAAAAGGATTTTTCACAGAAACAGGAAAAAAAAAATAACTAAATTGGTTTGGGATCACAGAAGACCCTAAAGAACCAAAGCAAACTTTAGGAAGAACAAAGCTGGGTGGATCACACTTTCAGATCTCAAAATGCATTACAAAACTTTAATCATCAAAATAATATGGTATTGGTATAAATGTAGACACTTAGATGAGTGGAACAGAATAGAAAGCCCAGAATTAAGCCCATGCATGTATAGTTAATTAATTTACAACAAAGGAGTCAAGAATATATAAAGGGGGAAAAATAGTCTCCTACATAAATGTTGGGAAAACTGAACAGCCATAAGTAAAAGAATGAAATAAAGTTAGAAAAGTCATTGCCAGGGGTGACTGCATGGGGAAAATAGGAAGAGATTGATAAAGGAGTATAAACTATTAGTGGAAGACCCATAACATTTGAGAGCTACCCAGGTGGCTCAGTGGTGAACTGTGTGCCAATGCAGAAGAAATGGGTTCCATGCCTGGGTGAGGAATATCCCCTGGAGAAGGAATTGGCATCCTCTTCCAGTATTCTTGCCTGGTAAATTCCTTGGACAGAGGAGCCTAGTGGGTTATAGTACATGGGGTCACAAAGAGTTGGACATGACTTAGCAACTAAATAACAACAACAATAATGCTTAAGGATATAGCATGATCATGTATATAACACTGTTCAGTTTAACAGATTTGCTAGGGGAGTAGAACTTAAATGTCTATATATAAAATAATATAACATATAATAAATATCTAATTACCTAGATGAAAGACAGTCATCCTTTCACAATACATATGTTATCAAAAAATTATAATGTGCACTTAAATTTGTCTTAGAATTTAATTTGTCAGTTACGCCTCAATAAAGCAAAAAAACAAAAACAAAAACAACTTTGCTTCTTTACTTCAGAAAAACTAAACTCCAGTTATGTTATGTGAATTGGTGTGCCTGTGTCTGCTGCTGCTGCTGCTAAGTCGCTTCAGTTGTGTCCGACTCTGTGAGACCCCATAGACGGCAGCCCACCAGGTTCCCCCGTCCCTGAGATTCTCCAGGCAAGAACACTGGAGTGGGTTGCCATTTCCTTTTCCAATGCATGAAAGTGAAAAGTGAAAGTGAAGTCGCTCAGTCGTGTACGATTCTTCACGACCCCATGGACTGCAGCCTACCAGGCTCCTCCATCCACGGGATTTTCCAGGCAAGAGTGCCTGTGTCTAGTAAAACATTTTGAAATAACAAAAACTATTTTGGTCCTTGTGAGTGAAAGTCACTCAGTCGTGTTTGACTCTTCGTGACCCCATGGACTATACAGTCCATGGATTTCTCCAGGCCAGAATACTGGAGTGGGTAGTATTTCCCTTCTCCAGGGTATCTTCCCAACCCAGGGATTGAATCCAGGTTTCCTGCATTGCAGGCGGATTCTTTACCAGTTGAGCCACTAAGAAAGCCCAAGAATACTGGAGTGGGTAACTTGTCCCTTCTTCAGTGGATCTTCCTGACTCAGGAATCCAACTTGGGTCTCCTGCATTGCAGGCAGATTCTCTATCAACTGAGCTGTAAACCAAGAGTCCCTTCTAGTTCTGTCTAGTCTGTTCTTTGGATCACATCAAGCACTCAGGCCATAGATGGTGGTCTAATTTGTATGCTCTTGAATAAGGCTCCTCATGACAATGGTACATTCCCCTTTTCCCAAATTCTTCCCATGGAAACTCAGGAGCCAGCCTGTTGTGTGTGGAGACTCACTCCCTGTATCAGTTGAGGTTCCTCAGTTTTAGAAATGAAATCCCTACTATGTCTGGACTGTCAAAGGGAAAGAAAATTGAAAATACCTTATAGGGGGAGCAGGACTCATATGGACAGCTACATTTCCACTAGCGTGTGAATTCCTCTCCAGCCCCACACAGTTGGTTTTGAGTGACCTCCCCACCGAGTCTTTTGAAAAGCAGAGGCAGCTTCCGTTGGCTGCCAGAGCAGCTGTTCCTACAAGGTGTCAACCATCTCTTTGAAAACTCCTTTGGAAGCTGATACCTGGGTCTCCTGACTTCATCTCCCAATCAAACTGGAAGATTTGGGGAAGCTTCCAGCTTCCATTTTTAAGCCCCCATTTTAAACACAAAGGCAATTGAACACCAGCTGCTGGAGATCAGGCAGTGTGTAACTGATAACTTAGACACAGTTTATAAATGCACTTTAGTCCTGTGGGCAGGAGACACAGGGAGAATTCTATGTCTGCCATGTCATGGCTGGAGGAGGCTGGCTGTCATGTTCCTGTTCACAGAATTCTATAAGAGAACCACTGAATCACCCTTATGAACAGCCCAGTCATCAGTGATACAGAGTCAAGGAACTCAAGCACCTCTTGCAGGTCCTTGCCACTTTGGGTATTTAAAATTCTACTCTCAGGGATGCAAATGGTTCAAGAAAGCTTGGAATGAGGCATACTCATCCAGTGTCTGTTTTCCCCTCTATCATATCTTAATAGAATGTTGCCATAGTTTCCTCATCTGAACTTCTTGCTTTGCTTGAGACCAGGCATGCTGTTCTTTGAAAAACATTATTTATTTAAAACAAATACTGGAGTGGAACTAGTTGCCATTTCCTCCTCCAGGGGTTAGTCCTGACCCAGGGATCAAAACTGCATGTCCTGGATCTCCTGCATTAACAGGCAGATTCTTTGCAGAGAGCAATGTGGGAAGCTATTAATTATTAATGAATGGATTTTTAGCTTCATTGTTAGGTATTTATGGAGAGATAAGTTATAGTTTTAATAGAATGGGAAAGACTAGAGATCTCTTCGAATCAGTTAGATATACCAAGGGATCATTTCATACAAAGATGGACACAATAAAGGACAGAAACAATATGGACCTAACAGAAGAAGAATATATTAAGAAATGTGGCAAGAATACATGGAAGAACTATACAAGAAAGATCTTAATGATCCTGACAACTATGATGGTGTGATCACTCAACTAGCCAGACATCCTGCAATCTGAAGTCAAGTGGGCCTTAGGAAGCATCACTATGAACAAAGCTAGTGGAGGTGATGGAATTTCAGCTGAGCTACTTCAAGTCCTAAAAGATGATGCTGTGAAAGTGCTGCACTCAATAGGCCAGCAAATTTGGAAAACTCAGCAGTGGCTGCAGGACTGGAAAAGGTCAGTCTTCATTCCAATTCCAAAGAAAGGCAATGCCAAAGAATGCTCAAATGAGGCAATGCCAAAGAATGCTCAAACTACTGCATAATTGCACTCATCTCACACACTAGCAAAATAATTCTCATATTCTCCAAGTGTGGCTTCAACAGTATGTGAACTGAGAACTTCCAGATGCTCAAGCTGGATTTAGAAAAGGCAGAGGAACCAGGGATCAAATTGACAACATCCACTGAATCATAGATAAAGCAACAGAGTTCTAAAAAAACAACAACAACAACAACAAAAAAAAAAAAAAAAAAAACATCTACTTCTGCTTTATTGACTACTCCAAAACCTTTGACTGTGTAGATCACAACAAAATGTGGACAATTCTTTAAGAGATGGCAATACCAGACCACCTTTCCTGCCTCCTGAGAAATATGTATGCAGGTCAAGAAGCAACAGTAAAAACCAGACATGGAACAACAGACTGGTTCCAAATTGGAAATAGAGTACGTCAAGGCTATATATTATCACCCTGCTTATTTAATTTCTATGCAGAGTGCATCATGTGAAATGCTGGGCTAGATGAAGCACAAGCTGGAATGAAGATTGCCAGGAGAAATCATTAACCTCAGATATGCAGATAACACCACCCTTATGGCAGAAAACGAAGAGGAACTGAGGAGCTTCTTGATGAAAGTGAAAAAGGAGAATGAAAAAGTTGGCTTAAACCTCAACATTCAGAAAACTAAGATCATGGCATCTGGTCCCATCACTTCTTGTCAAATAGATGGGGAAACAATGGAAACAGTGAGAGACTTTCTTTCCTTGGGCTCCAAAATCACTGCAGATGATGACTGCAGCCATGAAATTAAAAGATGCTTGCTCCTTGGCAGAAAAGCTATGACCAGCATGGGGAACACGTGTATGCCTGTGGCAGATTCATGCTGATGTATGGCAAAACCAATACAATATTTTAAAGTAATTAACCTCCAATTAAAATAAATAAATTTATTTAAAAAAAAAGCAGAGATATTACTTTTCCAACAAAGGTCAGTCTAGTCAAACCTATGGTTTTTCCAGTAGTTATGATGTATGGATGTGTCGGACTATAAAGAAAGCTGATATATATTTATATATATGTATGTATAATTTAAAATATTAAATATAAAAATTGATATAGCCAAAAGTCATATGTAGAGTATATATATACATGTATGTATAGACTATTTTTCTAGCTTATTTGTGTGTATAAAGTTCTCCTAAATTGTTCATATATATTTGAATAGCAAGAAAATTGTACTCTTTTTAAACTAAATATGTTTAAGAAACCGCTATCAAGTTTATTAAAATTGCACAGTCTCCTATTTCAACTCACTAGACTGTGATTTTCTCAAGCTGGGCATCCATCCTTTACATTTTCTACAAACATCTAAGGAGAATAGAAAGAAAGTGATATTGAGCCCATTTTGAAAGTTAAAAAAAACTTCAGAATTTTTATTGACATAAAGGATTTTCAGAACAATGAGTATTAAAAGGTTCTATGTTTGCATATTTTCTTGGGCTCCAAATTCAATGCAGATGGTAACTGCAGCCATGGAATTAAAAGACACTTGCTCCTTTGAAGAAAAGCTATGTTAAACCTAGACAGCATATTAAAAAGCACAGAGATCACTTTGCCTACAAAGTCCATATAGTCAAAGCCATGGTTTTTCCAGTAGTCATTTATGGATATGAGATCTGGACCATAAAGAAGGTTCAGTGCCAAATAATTGATGCTTTTGAACTGTGGTGTTGGAGAGACTCTTGTGCGTCCCTTGGACTACAAAGAGATCAAACCAGTCAATCCTAAAGAAAATCAGTCCTGAATATCCATTGGAAGGACTGATGCTGAAGCTGAAGCTCCGATACTTTGGACACCTGATGCAAAGAGCTGACTCATTAGAAAAGACCCTGATGCTGGGAAAGATTGAAGGCAGGAGGCGAAGGGGATGACAGAGGATGAGATGGTTGGATGGCAACACTGACTCAATGGACATGAGTTTGAGCAAGTTCTGGGAGATGGTGAAGGACAGAGAAGCCTGGCTTGCTGCAGTCAATGGAGTCGCAAAGAATCGGACATGACTGAGCGACTATGCAACAACAAATGTGTGCATATATTATGAAAATATGTATCCACAAGTAATGGGAAAGACATTCAAGATACCACAATGTTACCAGTATTTAGAATGTTTCAGGGGGGCTATCATGATTCAATTCTTATGTAAATTAAAATGCTTGACACATATATGTAAGAAATGCATTTAAGAAATTATATGTATATTTCATTACTTATATTTCTGTTTAATTTGTTTATTTGTGTAGGTATTCTTTCTGAGCTTAAAATATCTAGTTGCATGCTCTTCTTGTACAGTTTAGATAAATAAGCAAGTCTTATTTTTATAAGATTACTTTTGTAGCATGAAATATTAGGTGCTATATAAATTTCACAATGAATCCCTAAGGGTCATGATTTCATGATCATTTCATGATCATCCTCCTAGGTCACGTCACTGGAGGAAAATCTAAGGCTTAGTATGTAGTATCTCAGTACAGTTGTGTCTCTAATGGAAATAAAATATCACATTTTTTCTGTAACTTTTCATAAATGATGATGAATGTTTTATTAGCATTATTTGTGATTCAGACAATGGGGTTACAAATGGCGCTGCTTTTGATTTCATTGGTATATTATGTCAGCCAATGAGAACATTTTTCTGTGTACACAAGCAGGAAGCAGAGTGAATTTGCTCAAGCAACATTTATGTTTGTGCAATGAAGCAGCATAAGCTAAATAAATGACCTTTACATGACATTTTAATAATCCAGGAGGAGAATGGTATAAATGCACCCAAGGGAAAAGGAGATATCTTTTATTGTTGAGAAATTTAAAGGTTCATGGAAATAATGGAAGCTTAACAGTAGAAAATGGCTTTTTATTTTAAAAAATGCTGTGTTCAGAATTAAATAGGCAGTTATAATGATGCTGCGTGTCCTACCTAAATTAGTTACAGTAGACTCCGATCACAGGATCTACAGTTTTATAGTATCTATTTTGCCATAAATAGGTACTATATGTATAAATTGTTAAATTCAACTAAAAATTTCCAAAAGTAATTTATTACTTTTAGCCTAATTATTGTGCATTCTCATAATTCATATAACATTCCCTTTATTTGGCAGTAAGAGTATCATCAAAGTCTTAATTATCCTTTCAAAACACATGAAAAAATTGACCTTGTGAAGTTCATGTCTTGGTTGGTATGTATTTCCCATAGTGACTTGGATAGAAATTCATTAAAATGGAATAATTATTTGAGATTTCAATTTCTCTCATTTAAAATATGAATGTAGCAAAAGCATATGATACAAAAATTCAGTATGAAAAGTTAAAATAAGTAGTTGAAATTTCTATTCTTCTACACCTAACTTTGAGTCAACTCAAATGTGAGTGGGTTTTTATCTCTGTTTTCGTTGTTGTTCAGTCCCTCAGTCATGTCCAACTCTGAGGACACAGGGATAGGAATCCCTGTCCTTCACTATCTCCCAGAGTTTGCCTAAACTCATGTCCATTGAGTCAGTGATGCCATCTAACCATTGCTGCCCCCTTCTCCTCCTCCTCCTGCTCTCAATCTTACCCAGCATCAGGTTTACAATTAAACAAACACAAATGGCCTAAACATATCATATACAGTTACGTTTTGTACTTAGTGAAGTATGTATTACACAGAACAGTGCAGTTGACCCATAAACAACACAGGTTTGAACTGCATGGGTCCACTTATATACAGATTTTTTTCAATTAAATATGTACTAAAGTACTACTACGGGAACCTCTATTGGTTCAATCTTTGAATGCAGAACCATTGAAACAGGGGGCCGACTGCAAAGTCATATGTAGATGATGACTGATTTGAGGCTTGTTACCTGTACTCGCCAGTTGTTCAAGGGTCAACGATAAGTGCATTTAGGACATTTACCAGCCTTTAAACATTGAAGTCATTCCCTTTAAACTTGCCTAGTATTTTATTATATAAATACATTGTGTTTTACCTAGTTTACCGTTGTTTTAAATCACTTTCAGATTTGTTTTAGCTATGCAAACTATTAATATACTGCAAGAAACATTTTCAAAGTACATCTTTGTCGACATATGCATTAGGTTAAATTGCTACTAGTAGAATTAGGTGAGCCAATGGTTTTGAGTGATATAGCTAAATTGATCTTTGAAAATAATCTCACTTTCTATTACCATTAATACTTTATAGGAGATTCTGTTTCCTTCTCTCCAATCCTAAATTTAAAATCTAATTAGACTGTCTCAGTTTGGACCTAGTACCTCATATCATTATAAATCACCACACTCAGATCTCTCATAACTATAAATATAAACTCCTCTTGAAATAGCAGAAAGAACTCCCAAGTAATAATTGAGTTTTTAACCATTCATTATTTCTGCAACCTGGGACTACAAAAGTGGTTATAGCAAAGGTAATTACAGCCTAGAAAATATGGACATATATAGAGGTCAAAGTGAGTTTAAAGACAGTCATCAGTGGAATATTTTGAAATAATATTTAACTGAAAATCTACTGCTGATATAAGAAATTTGACCAATAACTGAAAAAAATCACAGGAAACAGGCTGTGTGTTCTCAGTCGCATCTCTTTCTGACACCGTGGACTGTCTCATGGAGCCTAGCCTGCCAGGCTCCTCTGTCCATGGGATTCTCCAGGCAAGAATACTGGAGTGAGTTGCCATGCCTTCCTCCAGAGAATCTTCTCAGCCTAGAGACTGAACTGGCGTCTCCTGTGTCACTTGCATTGCAGGCAGATTCTTTACCACTGAGCCCCTAGGGAAGCCTAGGAAACAGGTTAGCGTGTGCCAAAATGTAAAAGACATAAAGAGTTTATTTTTATGAATCCACAATTCATTAAAAGCTAGTATGATAAACTCTATCACCTTCCTCGTCAGACTACTTACTCTCTTTTATCTTCATCCAGTCTAACCCAATTAAAAATATAAGATGAGTAGAGTGACCTTGGCAATAGATGTCCAGTGAAATTTTTTGATAAGATTTGTTTGCACTGAGCCTCCACTTTGGGACTACCTTGTAAGAGAGCCTGACTGAATACTGTATTGTGCGGAAGAGAGACCTCCAGTCAGTAACTAAAGGAGACGTTCTCAGTGAGCTGCTTATATCCCCATGACCCTGTCAGTAGTCCTGCATGTCAACCCCAAAACTTTCAAATTTAAGTTCTTGAAACTCTGCCTGATAATTTTATTTATCTGATTGTTCCATTGTAATTCCAAGGCCAGTTAATGGTTTCCAGGAGTAGGCCTCAACCAGTGACTGATAATATTTGGTGTGTAAATACTTTGCTTCCCTCTCAAAGTTCCCCTCTCAGAATTCCTCAGTAGGAGAGGGCTTTTCCAATCATGTGTTCTTTATTAGTTCCTTTTCCTTCTTTTTTCACTTGTGGACCCTCAAAAATTGGAATTCAATTTCTTTTGTATTTTTTTTTTTCTCCTGAGGGTAGCTACAGGGAAGAGAGAAACTTCCCAGGCATTTATATTATTATATTATGTCCATATAATACAAACATATAACATATAATATTGGGGTTATATTATAATATATTATCCCAGGCATTTATATTAAATATATATTTTATTTATCATACCATAGCCATACCCAAGTAAAAAGCAGGATTAAATCTGATTTATAGCACCAAACTGAGTTTCAATCCCATCCTACCTCCATCAAAAATAGAACTTAAAACTCATGCATATGTGTGTGTGTGTGTGTATATATATATAGCAAACTTTCTCCAGTCTAAAATAAAGATATAGGATAATATGATCACAACAGCAGTTTAAAACTTGGGTTGAGTGTGTTAAATTAAAATGTGAAGTAAAGTGATGTGAAAGTCGCTGGTTGTGTCCAACTCTTTGCAACCCCGTGGATTATACAGTCCATGAAATTGTTCAGCCAGAATACCAGAGTGGGTAGCCTTTCCTTTCTCCAGGGAAATCTTCCCAACCCAGGGACCGAACCCAGGTCTCCCGCATTGCAGGTGAATTCTTTGCCAGCCGAGGCACAAGGGAAGCCCAAGAATACTGGAGTGGATAGCCTATCCCTTCTCCAGCAGATCTTCCCCACCCAAGAATCAAACCGGGGTGTCCTGCATTGCAGGCAGATTCTTTACCAACTGAGCTACCAGAGAAGCCCCAGATTAAAATGTGCATATCCTTACTGGGCTTCCTTCCTGACTCAGCTGGTAAAGAATCTGTCTGTGAGGCGGGAGACCTGGGTTCTATCTCTGGGTTGGGAAGCTCCTGTGGAGGAGGGAAAGGCTGCCCACTCCAGTATTCTGGCCTGGAGAATTCTGGAGTCGCAGTGTTGGACATGACTGAGTAATTTTTCACTTTACTTTATTTTTATTTTAAAAGTCTACACCTCAGTCATTATTAGGCAATAAAATTAGTAGCCTGCTTTGTTGCGTAGTCACATCTATTTGACCTACAGTGTGTCATCTATTGGAGGAAGAAGTTAAACTTGATATAAAGTTTCTTCATATAGAAACCACCCTCAACCTTTTCCTGTGGAGAAAAATCATGAAATTTAATTGAAGCTATAGTGCCTATTCAGAGATCTGTAGTGCAGGGATCCTATATATGGTTAAAGTTCTAATAGAAACAGACTCTTAAGTCAAAGTTAATAGAGAGACAGTATTATGAAGTAAAAGCAAAATATTTTTCATAATTCTTGTAGAATTTTGAAATTCTGACATAAATATATGTGCTCCAAAATAGCTTGATGCCAAGGATATTAAACGGAGAAGGCAATGGCATCCCACTCCAGTACTCTTGCCTGGAAACTCCCATGGACAGAGGAGCCTGGTAGGCTGCAGTCCATGGGGTCGCTCAGTCAGACACGACTGAGCGACTTCACTTTCACTTTTCACTTTCATGCATTGGAGAAGGAAATGGCAACCCACTCCAGTGTTCTTGCCTGGAGAATCCCAGGGATGGGGGAGCCTGGTGGGCTGCCATCTATGGGGTCGCACAGAGTCGGACACGACTGAAGCGACTTAGCAGCAGCAGCAGCAAGGATATTAAAAGTCAGTGTTCTAAATCATGATCCGTTATAGTAACAAAGTTAAATGNGTCGGACACGACTGAAGCGACATAGCAGCAGCAGCAGCAGCAGCATGTCATAGTAGCAATAATTATAACTTCTCAGTTGCAGCTTTTTCCTTCCTCTGCTTTTGATCACACAGCTTTAAGAAAATGTTTGCAGCTTTGGAGAATGACAAGAAAATATGGTGCAGGAGCCATAAGACCGGCAACTTCATTGCAACAAACTGGGAGAAAAAGAGGGAGAAGAGAGTTTGAAATAACAGGACAAAGCAGAAGCTAAACGTTAGAAGACTACCGGGAGCCACAGATAGAATCAGTGGCCCTGCCTTCACATTTTTCATTATTGCTGTAATAAAGACTGTCTTATGTGGGCCACTCAGTCTAAGACGGGTCTAATTCTAGAGGGCTCTCTGACCAAATCCTTCTGTTCTATAGATGCAGAAATGCTGTACGGACTTTGAACTAGCTCTCCGAAGCATCTTGGGCTCAGTCTGACAGATCACAACTTTTTTCTGCTCCCTGCTAGCTTGTCAACTCTGTGTACCAGACCAGTTACACTAACACCCTCCTAAGTGACTCATTTGGGAAAAAATAGTTTGAGTTCCCTTCTCTTTAAAAAGATATGTGTCACCCAGACCTCACCATCATGGTCCTGCTTCTCAGGATCCTCTTCCTGCTTAGGAAAATCCCTAGTGGAGTCACACCAAAAAAAGGCAGAAGCAGAGAGACAAGGGTACCTGGTGTGGGTGTCATCGACTGTTCCCACTGGCCCACGGTGGCACTTGTCAGCCTGGCCTGCTCCCATGTACAGATAGGCACCCGTGCACATCCATTCTCGCAGCCCCTCAACCTGGGCCACAGATGGTTGGACTACGGGTAGGCAGGGCCAGGGTCCCCTCTCTGAGAATTTGGATTCGAGGGGGCCAAGGAACAATAGAGACAGAGGTTTTGAGGCTGGATCTGTACTTGGGAGATTTCAGTGGCCTCAGCTCTGTTTGCCTCATAGACAGAGCAGCAGGGAGAGCCGATCAACCCAGGGGAGAAAATGAAGACAAACCACAGCAAAATAGAGACCAAGAGATGGGTAAGAACACCTCCTGGGATTAAAGCAGGATCCCTGCTTCCTGCTGTGATCATCTCTGAATCCCAGCCCATCCCTGACCTTAAGTTCTACGACACATCCCTGACTGTAGTTAAAAGATTAACTGATGTATATTAAAATTTTTTAAGAGATTATATGAGCAAAAATCATTTTAGGCAGCACCAACCTGGTTAGGAGGGTCCAGTGGTCTTGTCAAGAGCTGGGGCAGCAGCAAAGCAAGAAAATGACTGACTGGCTGGAGTTTAAAGCCTACTTGGCTGTCTGTGGGGCTTTCCAGGTGGCTTGGTGGTAAAGAACCTGCCTGCCAATGCAGGAGACACAGGGGAGGCAGGTTCGATCCCTGGGTCGGGAAGATCTCCTAAGAAGGAAATGGTAACCCACTCCAGTATTCTTGCCTGGAGAATCCTATGGACAGAGGAGCCTAGCGGGCTGCAGTCCACGGGGTCGCAAAGAGTCGTCACAACTGAGTGACTGAGCACGCACACACAACTGTCTGTGACTGATTGTCCCTCAATTGTTCAGTTCAGTCACTCAGTCATGTCTGACTCTGCAGCCCCATGGACTGTAGCATGCCAGGCTTCCCTGTCCATCACCAACTCC
>SJYT01014284.1:104397-118209 GCA_006410635.1 Cephalophus harveyi
TGCCATAAGGGTGGTGTCATCTGCATATCTGAGGTGATTGATATTTCTCCTGGCAATCTTGATTCCAGCTTGTGCTTCTTCCAGCCCAGCGTTTACACCATGGAAAATTGTAAAGGTAATAGATTTGTCTTCAGTATCACACTTTTTCAATATGTTCAGTGCCCAACAGTGTATACTACGGGAATATAGGATTTTCACTATGTCTACTACACAAAGGTTTGCTGTGATCGAAGAAAATATACCTTGCTGTTGTCTCAAGCCCTCTTATAGAAAAAAATATGAAAGAATCTCTCTAGCACATTCCAGTTAGAATATATAAATGACTAAGTTGTAAATAAAGGCAAGTTTTTTCCCCCCACAAATAATGATGCTTCCACTAATACTCATGTAGAAATTTGAAATAAGTATTATAATAGTAGACTATTTTTAGTTATTTTTTCTAGAATCACATACCAAGATCGTGAAATGGACTTAATACTAAGTTTAATGGATTATTTCTCTTTGGAAATATGTCTAAAAAATTTGCTTGCAGATAGCTCCAAAAGCCTTTGTGTATTCCACACCTCCTAGTGTTTCCCTGGTGGCTCAGATGGTAAAGAATTCACCTTCAATGTAGATGACCTGGGTGATTACTGGGTTGGGAAGATTGTCTGGAGGAGGGCATGGCAACACACTGCAGTATTCTTGCCTGGAGAATCCCATGGACAGAGGGCTACAGCCCATGGGGTTGCAAAGAGTCAGACATGACTGAGTGACTAAGCACAGCATGCAGACAGCTCAAAGTTAAGTTTGCTGCTAAGTTAGTGCTTGTTGAATGAAATATTTTATAAAAAGAAATGGCAAGATAATGATTTTACAGAAAAAAAAAATTGTTGATGATTCCATTTCAGAAAAACATTGCCATTTTGGGATGTTACAGACCCTTCCAGGTTGGTCCCCCATAAGGGTCTCTCTGCCTGATGTTGCTAGTACCAATAGAACAAGATAGACTTCTGTTTGGAAGGAAAGGAAAGCGTCTGCTTTTTGATTGGAGAACGAGAGGTGCAAACATGCCTACTAGAGTCCATACTTGTGCCCACTGACTGTGAGCAGGACTTCTCTAGGGATTTGTCAGTGAAAAGGGGGTGGAATTCTCCCAGGATGTGGACACAGCTGTGTTGCTTAAGGCTTCAGATCACAGAACATAGAAGCAGCGTCTCTGTGCACACCCTACTGCCTTCGCCGTCTTGAATTGCTCTATTGTGCCTGGTACTTAGCCTGGACAAGCTGAGGTGTCTGCATAGCCATTTCACACAAAGAACTTTGATCTGAAGGGCTGGTTCCAAGGTCTTTGCCTGCTGTGCCCTATGAGTAACTGAAACTAGACAAAGCACAAAGGAAAAGAAAAAGGTTAAACTTTATTTTATTATCCAGATTCTACTTTTATTTCCTGAGAATTGTTAATGGGCTTTGCCAGTGACAGTGACTCATGTATTTAAAAAAAAAAATCTCTCTTTGAAATTTACAGAACAAATTCCTGGACTGTCTGGAGAATTTAGGGCATGTTAGCTCATACTGCTTGGGAGAGAATGGTAGTCTTAGTTGCCAAATCAGCTTCTGAAGCTGTGGTGTTTCCTTAGAAAAATGTATTCAGTTATCAGTCATGCCACACTCAGCGACTTAAGATTGACTGCATAATATCACGCCGGTTTGGATGAACCCCATTGCCTCTGCTCTGATACTCTCACATGAAGGTATAGTAACAAAAATGTTGTACTAACCTTGGAAAGGGCATTCCCAGAGATTACTATTAACCTTTAGCTGTATTAAAAACCTCTATTCAGAGTTATCAATCCTTTGAAAATGTATTTTGACACTCAGTTATTACAACTGAATATGTAAAAATTTTAAAAAAAAGGAAAGAAAAAAAATATAAAATTGAGTTTTGCTTTTTTCTGGGCCAGGTAAAGTTGAAACATATTCTTGAATAGGGCAAATAAAATTTTGAAGACTGCTACATTATGAACATTTAGGTTATTATTAATGATGGGTGAATGTGGCTACATTATATCAGTGCCCTTCAGGTTCACTTATTCTGAAATGTTTGTTGGAAATTAACCTTGCATTTGAGGCTTTCCAGGCGGCACTAGTGGTAAAGAGCCTGCCTGCCAATGCAGGAGATGTAGGAGACATGAGTTCAATCCCTGGGTCAGAATGATCCCCTGGAAAAGGCCCTGGCAACCTACTCTAGTATTCTTGCCTGGAGAATCCTATGGACAGAAATGAAGCCTGGAGGGCGACAGTCCATAGGGTCATGAAGAGTTGAACACTGCTGAAGCAACTGAGCATAGCATAGCAGCCTTGTAATTATGTTTGCTTGCAAATTAGTATAAAAAATGTAATCTGGTTTACTATTTTAAAAATTCATTTTTTCATCTTTATATTGAAGATATATTGTGTTCAAGACTACACAAAACAAGAATATACAACTCAGTGAATTATTATAAAATGCAAAATGAAACAAAGAAATCATGTTTACCACCTTGGATCACAATCCCTGCCTCCAAAATAAGAACTCTTTGATTTTCATAACATATGGTTTCTTTTATTTTTTTTTTCATTGAAGCACAAATATCTAATCGTCATACTATAGTTTTACCTGTTGTGGAAATTCGTATAAATCAAACAGTACAGTGAATATTTTATTTTCTCTTGCTTCTTTTGTTCAACGTTCTGTTAGGGTCACCCCTGCAGTTGATGTAGAGACAGTAGGCTCATTTTTATTGATATGTAGTATTTTGTTGAGTACTCCACAGATTGTCCGTTTTACACTTTATCTTAGCCAAAAGATCAAGAAGGGATTTGTCGTCCGTTTTAATGTTGATTGATATTTGAGCTTTTGCAGTTTGACATGTTTGCTAACAGTATATGTATTTATAGATTTTTTTAATGCACATGTGCACATATTTTTTGTGGTGTATACCTTGCAGTGGAATTATTATTATAGTATGTGTGTATGTATAAGTTTAGTGACTGATTCCAAACTTTGATTAAAGTGATTGTCCCAGTTTAATATCTCACCAGCAATGTCTGGCAGTTCTCACTGGTTTACATTCTTGCTAAAATGGCACTGTAATCTGATTTAGTGTTATAAAAGTTCATTTTATTGTAATTAATTTTTACAATGCTATTATATTTATAGGTCAAGGGTTTCAAAAATATATGGGAAACCATCACCTGAGATCCATTTTGCTGATTCTGATCAAATAAGTTGAAGGTGAGGTAAGTTCAAACTAATGAATAGCACAAGCATTTTCAGCAGATAATAATTCATGACAGATTGTTAAAGCATACTGCTTTACATTTCCATGTAAACTGGAACTTATAAAATTTCTTATGTCATACAAATAACTTTATAAATCTTAATAATTTGTTTCTTTAAGATTTATACAGTCTATATATAATTAAATCTAGAAAAACTTG
Organism: Cephalophus harveyi; assembly: GCA_006410635.1. Lineage (NCBI taxonomy): Eukaryota > Metazoa > Chordata > Mammalia > Artiodactyla > Bovidae > Cephalophus > Cephalophus harveyi. The sequence continues at coordinate 107,860 of SJYT01014284.1, forward strand.
AAATGTTAGAGCATAATATAATTTACTCAAATTAATGTCATTGAGTAGAGCAATTGTCACAAAGGTATTAGAAATATAATTGAATATTTGACATTTTAATGGCATTATAAATAGTTGAATTCCCATACAGCTCCTTAGAAAGCCTGTAATATCATTTTTAAAAATTGTTCTAAAGACACATGATGAAATTTTGGCAAGATATTTATAAAAGTAGCCTAATGTTACTACCACAGGTAAAGATTGATAGTACAGTATGAGAATCTATACAAAAAGCGCCACAAAAAGTGTGTAGGCTATTCTAAATAAAATGTAAAAATTGAGTAACATAACTAATAAAAGGTTTGTAAAACTTCATGAAATAATAAATGAGATGAGGCTGTGGAGACATTGTCTGGAATGAACAGAAGTTGTGTCTGCAAACCAATAGATTATTAAGCTAATCAAGAAATAAATCCAAGTATATGTGTGAGCTGTTAATATATGACAACAATTGTGGAGGACACTGTCTTAGTTGAGAGGCAGATGAACTTAATTATTTAATAATCTTTTGTATGTTTGAAAATTAATATATACCATGTATAAAATCCGGAGAAGGCAATGGCACCCCACTCCAGTACTCTTGCCTGGAAAATCCCATGGACAGAGGAGCCTGGTAGGCTGCAGTCCGTGGGGTCGCTGAGTCAGACACGACTGAGCGACTTCACTTTGACTTTTCACTTTCATGCATTGGAGAAGGAAATGGCAACCCACTCCAGTGTTCTTGCCTGGAGAATCCCAGGGATGGCGGAGCCCAGTGGGCTGCCATCTGTGGGGTCGCACAGAGTCGGACACGACTGAAGCGACTTAGCAGCAGCAGCAGCATGTATAAAATCAAAGCATGAGTGAGTGATAGAGTTGGAAAAAATGTTTGTAGTACCTTTTACAAATTTACAAGAGTAAATAAATATATAAAATATAAAATGGGATATTTGAAAAATATATGAATAGAGAACTTATAGAATAATAAATAAAAATTCTGACAACATGAAAACTTGCTCAAACATATGCATAATTAGGGTAAAGCAACTTAGAAAAATATGTTGCTTTTATGATTATGTTTATGTATAAAAAAGCCTTCTTGTATATCTTTATATATAATATGAAGGAAGATGTAGGAGGGTACACTGTGATTTAAATAGATTAGCTCAGGGAGATGAGGATAGAAGGAGTCAGGGATTCAGATGATTGATTAGCACTGTTTTTTTTTTTTTAAATTTTGTGTGTGTATACACACACACACACACACACACACATATCTATGTTTTCTTTTCTCTTTTCATGTTCTATGTCTATTTAGCTCCTTTTGTTACATTCTATTTTTCCTTTACTGTGTATTTCTTTTTTCCTTTATTATTGCAATTTTTTATAATTAATTAAATTCTTTTAATTGGAGGATAATTACTTTACAATCTTGTGGTGGCTTTTGCCATACATTGGTATGATTGACCACAGGTATACATTTGTCCCCCACCATCCTGAAACCCTTCCCACCTCCTTCCCCACTCAATCCCTCTGGGTTGTCCAAGAGCACCAGCTTTGAGTGCCCTGCTTCATATATTGAACTAGCACTGGTCATCTGTTTTACATATGATAATATACATGTTTCAATGCTGTTATCTCAAATCATCCCACCCTTACCTTCCCCACTGGGTCCAAAAGTCTGTTCTTTCCATTTGTTTTTTTTTTCCTGCCCTGCATGTAGGATCATTGGTACCCTATTTCTAAATTCCATATTTTATATATATATATATATATATATATATATATATATATGAGTATGTGTGTGTATGTTAATATACAGTATTTGTCTTCCTCTTTCTGACTTACTCACTCTGTATAATAGGCTCCAGATTAATCCACCTTTTTAGAACTGACTCACATGTGTTCCTTTTTGCAGCTGAGTAATATTCCATTGTGGATATGTACCATAGCTTCCTTAACCATTTATTGGCTGATGGACATCTAGGTTGCTTATATGTCCTAGCTATTGGAAATAGTGCTACCATGAACACTGGGGTACATGTATCTCTTTTAATTCTGGTTTCCTCAGGGTTATATGCCCAGCAGTGGGATTGCTGGTTGTATGGAAGTTCTATTGTCAGTTTTTTAAGAAATCACCACACTGTTTTCCACAGTGGCTCTACTAGTTTTCACTCCCATTATTGCCAAATTCAGACTGAAATTGAAAAAAGTGGAGAAAACCACTAGAACATTCAGGTATGACTTAAATCAAATCCCTTATGATTATACAGTGGAAGTGAGAAATAGATTTAAGCGCCTAGATCTGATAGACAGAGTGCCTGATGAATTATGAATGGAGGTTTGTGACATTGTACACGAGACAGGAATCAAGACCATCCCCAAGGGAAAAAAAAAATGCAAAAAAGCCAAACGGCTGTCAGAGGAGGCCTTACAAATAGCTGTGAAAGAAGGGAAGTGAAAAACAAAGGGGAAAAGGAAAGATATACCCATTTGAATGCAGAGTTCCAAAGAATAGCAAGGAGAGATAAGAAAGCCTTCCTCAGCGATCAATGCAAAGAAATAAAGGAAAACAGAATGGGAAAGACTAGAGATCTCTTCAAGAAAATTAGAGATACCGAGGGAGCATTTCATACAAAGATGGGCTCACTAAAGGACAGAAATGGTAGTGACATAACAGAAGCAGAAGATATTAAGAAGAGGTGGCAAGAATACACAGAAGAACTGTACAAAAAAGACCTTCATGACCCAGACAATCACAATGGGGTGATCACTCACCTCTAGCAGGACATCCTGGAATGTGAAGTCAAGTGGGCCTTAGGAAGCATCACTATGAACAAAGCAAGTAGAGATGATGGAATTTCAGTTCAACTATTTCAAATCCTGAAAGATGATGCTGTGTAAGTGCTGCACTCAATATGTCAGCAAATTTGGAAAACTCGGCAGTGGCCACAGAAATGGAAAAGGTCAGATTTCATTCCAATCGCAAAGAAAGGCAATGCCAAAGAATGCTCAAATGACTACACAATTGCACTCATCTCACACGCTAGTAACTGCTAAGTCACTTCAGTCGTGTCCGACTCTGTGTGACCACATAGATGGCAGCCCACCAGGCTCCCCCGTCCCTGGGATTCTCCAGGCAGGAACACTGGAGTGGGTTGCCATTTCCTTCTCCAATGCATGAAAGTGAAAAGTGAAAGTGAAGTTGCTCAGTCGTTTCCGACTCTTAGCGACCCCATGGACTGCAGCCTACCAGGCTCCTCCATCCATGGGATTTTCCAGGCAAGAGTACTGGGGTGGGGTGCCATTGCCTTCTCCACACACACTAGTAAAGTGATGCATAAAATTCTCCAAGACAGGCTTCAGCATTACATGAACCATGAACTTCCAGATGTCCCAGCTGGTTTTAGAAAAGGCAGAGGAACCTGCCAACATCCATTGGATGATCCAAAAAGCAAGAGAGTTCCAGAAAAACAACTATTTCTTCTTTATTGACTATGCTAAAGCCTTTGACTGTGTGGATCACAATAAACTGTGGAAAATTCTGAAAGAGATGGGAATACCAGACCACCTGACCTGCCTCTTGAGAAATCTGTATGCAGGTCAGGAAGCAACAGTTAGAAATGGACATGGAACAACAGACTGGTTCCAAATTGGGAAAGGAGTACGTCAAGGCTGTATATTGTCACCCTGCTTATTTAACTTCTATGCAGAGTAGATCATGAGAAATGCTGAGCTGGAAGAAGCACAAGCTGGAATCAAGATTGCCAGGAGAAATATTTATAACCTCACATGTGCAGATGACACCACCTTTATGGCAGAAAGTGGAGAAGAACTAAAGGGCCTCTTGATGAAAATGAAAGAGAAAAGTGAAAAAGTTGGCTTAAAGCTCAACATTGAGAAAACTAAGATCATGGCATCTGGTCCCATCACATCATGGCAAATAGATGGGGAACTAATGGAAACAGTGTCAGACTTTATTTTTCTGGACTGCAAAATCACTGCAGATGGTGATTGTAGCCATGAAATTAAAAGATGTTTACTCCTTGGAAGGAAAGTTATGACCAACCTAGATAGCATATTAAAAAGCAGAGACATTAATCTGTCAACAAAGGTCCATCTAGTCAAGGCTATGGTTTCTCCAGTGGTCATGTATGGATGTGAGAGTTGGACTATATGGAAAGCTGAGCACTGAAGAATTGATGCTTTTGAACTGTGGTGTTGGGGAAGACTCTTGAGAGTCCCTTGGACTGCAAGGAGATCCAACCAGTCCATCCTAAAGGAGATTAGTCCTGGGTGTTCATTGGAAGGACTGATGTTAAACCTTTGGCCACCTAATGTGAAGAGCTGACTCTTTTGAAAAGACTCTGATGCTGGGAAAGGTTGAGGGTAGGTGGAGAAGGGGACAACAAAGGATGAGATGGTTGGATGGAATCACTGACTCAATAGACATGGGTTTGGGTGGACTCCAGGTGTTGGTGATGTTGAGGGAGGCCTGGATGCTGTGTTTCATGGGGTTGCAAGGAGTCGGACACAACTGAGCAACTGAACTGAACTGAAGTGAACAACAGTGTAAGAGAGATCCCTTTTCTTCACACCCTCTCCAGCATTTATTGTTTGTACAGTTTTTAATGATGGACATTCTGACCAGTGTGAGATGATACCTCATTGTGGTTTTGATTTACAATTTTCTAATAATGAGTGACGGAGAAGGCAATGGTACCCCACTCCGGTACTCTTGCCTGGAAAATCCATGGATGGAGGAGCGTGGAAGGCTGCAGTCCATGGGGTCGCTGAGGGTTGGACATGACTGAGTGAATGTGAGATGATACCTCATTGTGGTTTTGATTTACAATTTTCTAATAATGAGTGACGGAGAAGGCAATGGTACCCCACTCCGGTACTCTTGCCTGGAAAATCCATGGATGGAGGAGCGTGGAAGGCTGCAGTCCATGGGGTCGCTGAGGGTCGGACATGACTGAGTGACTTCACTTCCACTTTTCACTTTGATGCATTGGAGAAGGAAATGGCAACCCATTCCAGTGTTCTTGCCTGGAGAATCCCAGGGACGGGGGAGCCTGGTGGGCTGCCGTCTGTGGGGTCGCACAGAGTTGGACACAGCTGAAGTGACTTAGCAATAGCAATAATGAATGATGTTGAGCATCTCTTCATGTGTTTATTAGCTATCTGTATATCTTCTTTGGAAAACTGTATGTTAGGTCTTTTGCCCATTTCTTGATTGGGTTGTTTGTTTTTCTGGTATTGAGCTGCATGAGCTGCTTGTATATTTTGGAGTTTAATTTTTGTCAGTTGTATCATTTGGTATTCTTTTCTCCCGTATTGAGGGTTGTCTTTTTTCCTTGCTTAGAGTTTCTTTTGTTGTGTAAAAATTTTTATGTTTAATTAGGTTCCAGTAAGTTGTTTATTTATTTATTTATTTAGGTTATTTATTTTTTTTAATTTCCTTTACTCTGCCTGGTGGGTCATAGAGAATCATGCTGAGATTTCTGCCATAGAGTATTCTGCCTATGTTTTCCCTCTAAGAGTTTTACAGTTTCTGGTCTTACATTTAGGTCTTTAACCCATTTTGAGTTAATTTTTGTGTGTGGTATTAGAAAGTGTTTTAGTTTCATTCTTTTACATGTAGTTGAGTAGTTTTCCCAGCACCATTTGTTGAACAGATTGTCTTTTTCCCCTTGTATATTTTTTCCCTCCTTTGTCAAATATAAGTTGTCCATAGGTGCATAGATTTATCTCTGGACTTTCTATTTTGATGTATATTTCTCTCTTTGTAACACTATTTTTTTTTTTACTGTATCAATTCAATGGGTATTATTGATTCCTGTTATAAGCTGCTTACTCTTCTACGTTCTAAGAATTCAGCAGTGAAGAAAGATATGACTTCAAAAATTACTGCTATCAATGATAAATGCAGCACAATAAACTATAAAATATTTTAAGTATTCATGCATTATACAGCTGTAATATAAAACACAAGAGGAAGATTAAACATAAAATGTTATCACAAAAGTTAAATAGCAAAATATGTGTCAGTTTAAAATATGTTTTCATCATTTTGTTTTCCACTACTGGATAGACAGTAAAAAACTTGTTAATAAAGTAAACAAAAATAGTGTTCATTGTTTCTCAGCATCAACAATGGATGATATTTTCTCATCAGGCTATTAAAACCTACCTGAAAGAGTTTTAGGGTTTTAGTAGCCTGTGGAAATAAGTACTGTGTTCTTTAATTCTTCTGAATCTTAATTTCTTTAAACTGTTGTTTCACATTTGCAGTTGAAAGCAAGGCTGAAAGCTTGGTCAAAAGTGTTTTGAAGTTGGGTTTATTATAATAAGGAGATAAAAAGAAAATGAGAATTTGCTTTGCTTTTGGTATTCAAATAAATAAAGGAAAAAAGATTGCATCTATATATTTTAGTTTGCATAGGGTAAAATGTCTTCATAATGTTTTTTTAAGATGATAGGAAGAGATATAATTAAAGACCTACGTAAGCAACAGGTTATTTTTTGAGAATATAAATGCATATATATATGTATATGTAATATTACCTAAAAAACACATGCCTTCAGTTCAGTTCAGTTCAGTCACTCAGACGTGTCTGACTCTTTGCGACCCCATGAATCGCAGCACGCCAGGCCTCCCTGTCCATCACCAACTCCCGGAGTTCACTCAAACTCACATCTATCGAGCTGGTGATGCCATCCAGCCATCTCATCCTCTGTCGTCCCCTTTTCCTCCTGCCCCCAATCCCTCTCAGCATCAGAGTCTTTTCCAATGAGTCAACTCTTCCCATGAGGTGGCCAAAGTACTGGAGTTTCAGCTTTAGCATCATTCCTTCCAGTGAACACTCAGGACCAATCTCCTTTAGAATGGACTGGTTGGATCCCCTTGCAGGCCAAGGGACTCTCAAGAGTCTTCTCCAACACCACAGTTCAAAAGCATCAATTCTTCAGCGCTCAGCTTTCTTCACAGTCCACCTCTCACATTCATACATGACCACTGGAAAAACCATAGCCTTGACTAGACGGACCTTTGTTGGCAAAATAATGTCTCTGCTTTTCAATATGCTATCTAGGTTGGTCTTTAGTAATTGGTAAAATAGTACATTTTACAACATTGCATAAGAGTGAAACAAGCATTACAGTGGTATTGCACTGTTTTAGATGTTTCTTTTATAATGTCTTCTCTTTCCTTATGAAATATTATAGGGATGTTTGGAGATTCCATACCTAGGAGTTTCCTTGCATGTGCTCTCACTCATTTAACTTACTGTATTTGATAGTATATATTTGTGTGAAATAGCACAGGTAAGGGTGGTTTCAACCACTAATTTTTATGTTTGATGAAGCCAGGTTCCTTGTTGTTTTCTGATCAATATTGTATCCCTAACAGTCTGCAGTTTCTTGTTTGTGGACACTATCTTCCCTACTATTAAAGAATGATATAAGCTCTGAGAGAGAAAAGGTTTGGGGGCAACGATTTCTTTTCATTTGCTCTCTCATTTTACTGTTCATAATTCTAAGCCCCTACACCTAAGAGAGTTAAAAAGAAAAAGATTTGCAATGAATCTTGTGCTATTAAAACCAGGTATTTCAGAGATTTACTCGTCTTTTTTGTGCTGCATTTGGAAACTTTGTGTTGAAGAGAACAAATTTCTTTTAAATGTTAGATTATGTTTCTAATTGAAAAATATTCACATCAGTAGAGGAATTAATGAAGAGTAATATATTAATGAAAATTTAATTATGGTAATTGAAAATCAGTCTTTTCTTCTTGCTTTGTAAATAAAGTCAGAAGAGCAAAAAGAGATTAATATTTATTTCTAATGTTCAGTCAGTTAATGAATCTATTTATGTGGCTTGCCAAGATTCACTGTAGGTTCTGAGATTAAATTAGTCTTGTGTTTAAAGAAATTAAGATTCAGAAGAATTAAAGAACACAGTACTTATTTCCACAGGCTACTAAAACCCTAAAACTCTTTCAGGTAGGTTTTAATAGCCTGATGAGAAAATATCATCCATTGTTGATGCTGAGAAACAATGAACACTATTTTTGTTTACTTTATTAACAAGTTTTTTACTGTCTATCCAGTAGTGGAAAACAAAATGATGAAAACATATTTTAAACTGACACATATTTTGCTATCTGTCTCTTATACACATCTAGTTTTAGCTTAATTACATTTATGTGCTTAAGACCAACCATAGAATGACTTTGTATTCATGTTTTATTATACTTTGAAAACCCATTATTATGAGAAAATTGAAAAAGCTGTCCATTCATTGTCATGACTAAAACTTACTAATGGAACAGGTGACTAGAAAATTAATTGATATGTCTATGTATCTCACCTGTGAAGTTTATTTTTTTTCAAGTTGAACATACTACTCTCTCAGTTTAATTATTGTACATTAATAGATATATCATGGCTTTCACAGCAGGAAGTCATACTTATAATTTTCTATTATTTCTAACTTGAAATCAAAGCATAGAGTTTCACTGAGATAAACAAAAGTATTTGCACACAAAATAATTTCTCACATCTTCATTATTTTTTCTCACATTTTTGCTACTTATACATTAATTATTGCATATAAAAGCAAAACAAGGCTGAAAATGTAGAAAGAATTTTGTGTATGCAGGGTGCATATTATATTTCATAATTATACTGCTGCTGCTGCTGCTAAGTTACTTCAGTCATGTCTAACTCCGTGTGACCCCATAGACGGAAGCCCACCAGGCTCCCCCATCCCTGGGATTCTCCAGGCAAGAACACTGGAGTGGGTTGCCATTTCCTTCTCCAATGCATGAAAGTGAAAAGTGAAAGTGAAGTCACTAAGTCATGTCCGACTTTTAGCGACCCCATGGACTGCAGCCTACCATGCTTCTCCATCCATGGGATTTTCCAAGCAAGAGTACTGAAGTGGGGTGCCATTGCCTTCTCCGGTAATTATAACAAATACCAAAATTGGTACAAGGTTTTTGTCAGTTATATTATTGGCCTAGATGAAAATATCCCTAAAGTATCCTACAGACAAATTTTGAAGCTATAGAAAAATATTAAAGAGTTTGCTAGTAAACCTTACCAAAGGGAAAAAATAAAAGATTTTTATTTGTATTATAGTGCTTATAATTTATCTTTGAAAATAAAACTATCTCTTTGACATCAAACTGAAATTAACAGATTGCGTTGGTATTTTTAATAATTCAATAAATTATGTAATTTTAGCTATTAATATTGCTTCTCTCATGGCTCAGTGGTAAAGAATCCTCTTGCCAATGCAAGAAACATGAGTTCAGTTCCTTGGTCAGGAAGATTCCCTGGAGAAGGAAATGGAACCACTCCAGTATTCTTGCCTGGGAAATCCCATGGGTAGAGGAGCCTAGAGGGTTGCAGTCCATGGCGTGGCAATGAGTCAGACATGATTTAGTGACTAAACGATAACAAGTGTAGATTCACATATGAAAACTTTTTCAAGCAACTTACACTGGATTCTTGGGGCTGGTGCACTGAGACGACTAAGAGGGATGGTACGGGGAGGGAGGTGGAAGGGGGGTCCAGGATGGGGAACACATATATACCTGTGGTGGATTCATGTTGATGTATGGCAAAACCAATACAATATTGTAAAGTAATTAACCTCCAATTAAAATAAATACATTTATATTAAAAAAAGTGAAATACTGGAATTATCAGTTTTTAAATTTGAGCTTAAGTTGAATGAATTTTTCTTTTTAAACTAAGGTTCTCAGTTACACTAGTCATGTTTCAAGCCTTAAGAGCTATGTGTCACGGGTAGGTACTTTCTAGAACAGTACAGATCTCTAGGGTGTAAATCTTTTGCATATAGGGAATTATTTTCCTCCAAGGCAAATTGAAATGCAATTAAAACTTATTTGTGAAATTTGAAGTGCTGTCACTCTAATTAAAACATATTCTGTAAATTTATTACCTTAAAATTATTTCTAATTGAATAGCTCATTACATGAATAAAACTCATAAGGTAAATTTAAAGTTTTATGTTAAATATGCATGATTAAATTGCAACAGTGTTTTGGCAATTAGAGATATTTAAGCCAAGACTTTATTAGTCTCTCTGAGCCAGTTTTGTGCAGTTGCACTGTTCTATTCCTTTCCACTAGTCTGTAGATTTAATCTTTGAGGCTCCTAAACATAATGTATATCAGAACTTCAAAGGGTCCATCAACATTATTTTTTTTTTTTGATGAGATAGAGTATAAGATTTGTTGTTTTTTTCCATCTGAGCAGAAATATGGCTTTAATAATCTGTTATTACTTAGTCATTTCA
>SJYT01014284.1:119438-146771 GCA_006410635.1 Cephalophus harveyi
CTGGATCATCAAAAAAGCAAGAGAGTTCCAGAAAAACATCTGCTTCTGCTTTATTGACTATGCCAAAGCCTTTGACTGTGTGGATCACAATAAACTGTGGAAAATTCTGAAAGAGATGGGAATACCAGACCACCTGACCTGCCTCTTGAGAAACCTATATGCAGGTCAGGAAGCAGCAGTTAGAACTGGACATGGAACAACAGACCAGTTCCAAATAGGAAAAGGAGTACATTAAGGCTGTATATTGTCACCCTGCTTACTTAACTTCTATGCAGAGTACATCATGAGAAACGCTGGGCTGGAAGAAGCACAAGGTGGAATCAAGATTGCCAGGAGAAATATCAATAACCTCAGATAGGCAGATGACACCACCCTTATGGCAGAAAGTGAAGAGGAACTAAAAGGCCTCTTGATGAAAGTGAAAGAGGAAAGTGAAAAAGTTGGCTTAAAGCTCAACATTCAGCAAATGAAGATCATGGCATCCAGTTCCATCACTTCATGGGAAATAGATGGGGGAAACAGTGTCAGACTTTATTTTTTGGGGCTCCAAAATCACTGCAGATGGAGATTGCAGCCATGAAATTAAAAGAGACTTACTCCTTGGAAGGAAAGTTATGACCAGCCTAGATAGCATATTCAAAAACAGAGACATTACTTTGCCAACAAAGGTTCGTCTAGTCAAGGCTATGGTTTTTCCAGGGTCATGTATGGATGTGAGAGTTGGACTGTGAAGAAAGCTGAGCACCGAAGAATTGATGCTTTTGAACTGTGGTGTTGGAGAAGACTCTTGAGAGTCCCTTGGACTGCAAGGAGATCCAACCAGTCCATTCTAAAGGAGATCAGTTCTGGGTGTACATTGGAAGGACTGATGCTAAAGCTGAAACTGCAGTACTTTGGCCACCTCATGTGAAGAGCTGACTCATTGGAAAAGACCCTGATGCTGGGAGGGATTGGGGGCAGGAGGAGAAGGGGACAACAGAGGATGAGATGGCTAGATGGCATCACCGACTTGATGGACATGAATGTGGGTAAACTCCGGGAGTTGGTGATTGACAGGGAGGCCCGGCGTGCTGCAATTCTTGGGGTCGCAAAGAGTCGGACACGACTGAACAACTGAACTGAACTGACCTGAGTGTGTACACTACCAAGTTCAGAAAGCCTTCCTTTCTAAAAACTTATCAGCTCCACCCATAACAATTGAGGTTAATCATGATAATCTCTTTATCAAGCATGGAGCCTATATCATCACAAAGACAGACTGTTCAGTTCAGTTCAGTCGCGTCTGACTCTTTGTGACCCCATGAATCGCAGCCGCCAGGCATCCCTGTTCATCACCATCTCCCGGAGTTCACTCAGACTCACTTCCATCGAGTCCGTGATGCCATCCAGCCATCTCATCCTCGGTCGTCCCCTTCTCCTCCTGCCCCCAATCCCTCCCTGTATCAGAGTCTTTTCCAATGAGTCAACTCTTCGCATGAAGTGGCCAAAGTACTGGAGTTTCAGCTTTACCATCATTCCTTCCAAAGAAATCCCAGGGCTGATCTCCCTCAGAATGGACTGGTTGGATCTCCTTGCAGTCCAAGGGACTCTCAAGAGTCTTCTCCAACACCACAGTTCAAAAGCATCAATTCTTTGGTGCTCAGCCTTTTTCACAGTCCAACTCTCACATCCATACATGACCATAGGAAAAACCATAGCCTTGACTAGATGGACCTTAGTCGACCCAGTATTCCAAATTTTAGTCCTAGAATCGGTTCTAAATTGTTGCCTCTACACAACCATTTGAAGTCATTGTTCATGGAACTTGCATATTTTCCTTTGTGACTCATGTCACTCAAATGTAAGGATTTAGGGGCGGGTGCTGTGTCCTCCTTTTCCACTGCTGTGTCTCCAGTGTGTCAAGAGTATTAGGTCCATAGCAAATGCTTGGTAAACAGTGGTGAAATTGACAGATGGATGTTCAAGTAGCATTATACGTTATAAAGTCCTTCATTCAGCCCCGTGTGCATTGCTTCATTTATTATTTACAGCACTATAAAGGAGGCCAGAATATCACCTACCATTTTATAAAAGATGAAACCAAGATTCAGGAAGAAAAGTGGGTCACCCTTGATCACAGAGCCAGCAAGCACGAGGCACAGGCACAGTCTGCCCTGTGGTAGATGCTCAAGAAAGCTTTGAGGAGGGAGTTTGGGATGGACATGCACAGGCTGCTGTATTTAACATGGACCTACTGTATAACACAGGGAACTCGGCTCAATGTTATGTAACAACCTAAGCAGGAAAAGAACGTGAAAGAGAATAGACAGATGGATGCGTGTAACCGGATCACTTAGTCGTACACCTGAAACTAACAGAACCTTGTTCATGAACTCGACTCTAGTATAAAATAAAAAGCTTAAAAAAATCTTGTTATCTCAAAATGAGGGGAAAGAAAGCCTTGTTGACATGAACCAAGCACACCCACAGGCCCACACGTCTCCTGATCTCACTGGCGCTTCCCTTTCACCGGGGTATAGAGCTCAGAGCTGGTAGAAAGCTGTGACCAGAGGCAGAGCCGATGGAAGTAGGAATATTGGGGGGTGGGGGTTTATGGGAGGGCAGTCTCGCAACAGGACTCGGAACTGGGGACAAGTCTTCCCAACCACCTTGTTATGTAACCCATCTCTTCTTTGGAAAATGGCTGGGTCTGGTTGGATCGTGACGGGGGCTCCCCAAGGACTGGGGTCTCCCCATCTCCTAACAAGGTTGGTACACTCCTGAGATGTCCACTTAGGGTCTGAGCAATGAGGCACAGCAGGACTCCCGGAAAAATGCTCCAAATCCCACCTGAACCATGCTTCACCACGTGGGAATCACAGAGCCCTTCCTCCCCATTCGCTGGAGCCCACGCTGGACTTGCATCTCAGGGCTGGTCTCCCTCCTCCTCTGACCTGTCCTGCTTGGAGTCTTCTGCCAATTTAACTTCCAAAGCTTTGAGCTTACCCCCCTACCCACCCCCTTTTATAAAGACCATCTTGTGGAACTTCCATCTGTGGACCACCCTCCAATAAACTTGGTCGTCTTCACCCTTATGGTCCGAGTGGGTGGACGTGGTCTTTCCCACATCACATAGCTACTCAGGCCCTTGGCAGGGGAATCTGGGGCTTGTTGCTGCCACAATTTTTTTTTTCCAGGGTGGGGTTCTTTCTGAGGAATTTAGAAGGAAACTTCAGGTAATAACATTCCTGAACTCGAAGGAATCCCGACCCTTTGGGTTGCCAGTGTGGACGCGGCCCAGGGTGGGGAGGCAACAGGCCAGGATGACATGGCGAGTTAACCGCAGGGGGAAGCTCACTTTTTCCCCCTTGCACACCACACCCTCTTCTTCCCAGAAAAATTCCCAGATTCATTTGGAAGAGCAACAACGCTCCAAAAAAGCACATGGGGGTGCTTTTTAAAGCATTTATGGCCCTCCCCTGTGAAGACACCATTTCCTTTCATTTCAGTTCATTCCCTAGTCACCCGTGTTCCACCTGCAAGGCTTCGTGAACAGATGTGGGGCACACACATACATGTTTTCTGGCTTCTGATTCATACGACCAGATGTGAAAGGTGCCTAGGGGGAGAGGGCTTGGGGGCAATTCAAGCATATGAATTCAACAAGAAATGCCACTCCCTTTAAAGGTTTAAAAAAACAACAAACCATGATCCAAATCATATTTTATTTAGCAGATGGGGGAAAGGAAAGCCAGCCTTCCCGAGAGAAAAACAACTCCCGGCAATCAGAATGAGACAGCTATGCCCGGTCTGGCTGCCCTGGAGAGGGACTGCCAGGCCAGGACTGGTTCTGATTGCTTCAGCTGAAGAGGCCTAATATCACGAGTTGAAATAATTTCCTAAATCTATATCCGGTACAGCTGCAAGGGCTTTGCTCTTAGCTCCCATTCCTCCGAGAAATTAAAAAGCAATTTTTCTTTGAAGTTCTGGAGTGTTTTTTTTTTTTTCTTCTTTCATTTAAGATTGCAGTTTGAGGTCAGGCAATGAGACACAAGGACTTCACCATCATGCATGCATTTGATTTGGTAAAATTCCATCCTCCACATCCCCAGTTTAAGCTGTCCGGAGTGCCAGATGGTCTCCAGCTTGACCAAGCTTAGGCTAGCAAACGCTCTAGGGACTCGGCTAGCAATGCTTTCCTGAAAGGGAGGTATTTGATGCATTAAGCTGGTCAATGCTGGAGAAGATGAATCTCACAAACTGCCTTTGAATGATATTTATGGAGCTATTTCAGTGAAATAAACAGAACAAAGACACACAGGAGCCAAACACGCAACTGACGAAGAAGACGCTTCATATTGCAAGAGTGGGAGCAGTGTGTGGTTTATTCAATGCCAAGTTGATTTTTACCTTTTCAAACTTGTCTTTCTTACCCTCCAACGATTATAGTCTTGTGTCAATTAGAGTCCAACCAGGAGACAGAAACCACACAGGAATGTAGACAGGGAAATTTTGTTATAAAAACTGAGTTAAAAGGGGGATCTGAGCCACGAAGGATTCACTGGGAAGAAGAGAAGAGCTGTCTAGAGGATACGGGGTAGCAGCTGGAAGGTGCAGCCACCCCCTGGGCTGAGACAGAATGCTCGAGGGGCTCCCTATGCCCCCCGCACCCCCCGCCAGCACTCAGAGGGCAGCCTCAGCGGCCAGCAGAGAAGATGCTGCAACGTCATCGGCAGAACTTGCTGGGACCCAGCCCTCTAGAACGTGCCGGAAAGTGTTCTCTGGAGAACCAGGGAAACTTCATGAACGGGTGTGCTGGGGGAGGCGCCTTGCTTCAAGCCACGTGCCGGCTGCCAGGCATCCACAAGCTGGCACCGTAGCATCCGCCCACACTGCCGCCGGCTCACGTGGAACCGTCCCCTAGGCTGTGGGAGCTGGGACGCTGGAGAGGCTGCATCCGCAGCAGGAGCTTGCCGGGGGAACAGCCTGGATCCAGGGAGGGAAGTCTCTTCCTCTGGCAACGTCTCTCCAGGGCCCTCCACTGACCAGGACTTGCCAGCTGACAAGGGAAAATTCATAAAGAGTCTATCTTTCCTTCTGCAGGTCTGGCGGTGAGGGTGAGCTGGGAGCTGACAGCTCACTCCTCTAGCCCTTCCACCTTCACACCTCGGCTCTGCACAAACTCCTAAAAGTGAAACTGTTAGTCTCTCAGTTGTGTCCAACTCTCTGTGACCTCATGGACTGTAGCCAGCCAGGCTTCTCTGTGCATGGGATTCTCCGGGCAAAAATCCTGGAGTGGGTTGCCATTTCCTTCTCCAGGGGATCTTCCCTACCCAGGGATCAATCCTGGGTCTCCTGCATTGCAGGCAGATTTTTTACCATCTGAGACACTGGGGAAGCCCCCCAAAACTCCAGAGAAACCACAAAACCACTCTATCTTCTTCCTAACAAGACCCAGCCATGCATCTTGGAGGTGAAGCAATGCTCACCCTTTCCCAAGATTGAGGAGTCATAGTCCCAATAATTGTTGTATCAGTTATCAGCTGTATTAATTATTCCTCCAATTCAGTCACTGACCCACTGAGGTTTTTTGCATAAATTATAAAAATTAATTTCCAAAACCTTGTGCATAAAATAAAAATGAGGAAGGGAGTGAAGAATGGTTAACATATAGAAAAAATACTTATTTGTAATGAGCAAATTGAAAATATGTAAAGCCTCTCTGGTCTCTTGTTGGCTGCTTGTCACAAAGCCACGTTGGTGTCTACGGCCGCTTCTACTATTGTTGTCAGCCAGGATTTGGCCACTCTAGGTTTTCTACCTGGAAGAGGAGCCAAAGTCTTCACACCCAAAGCGTCCATGTCCTTGCTGATCCCACCTTGCCTTTGGTCTCTCTTGCTTTCCATTAAACTTAACGATGAGTTAGTTCTTACAGGGAAGTACAAGGAGGTGCTCAGAGAATCCCCTGGGTTCCAGGCTCAGTCCACGTAGCCATGCTCTTCTGTGCCCCATTTTTGCCCTGATAATCAGATCTATAACTCCAGCCAACAGGCTAACTCCTTTTCTGACTGAATCCCAGGTCATGAGGGTCTCCCAGTGGCTGTGTGGAAGTCTCTCCTTCCAGTTTAGTGGAACCATTTCATGTTCTTTTTAGTGGAACCATTTCATGGACAGAAGTGTTCTTACCTAGCAGTCTAGGATCACCAAGCCAGCAGGGTGAAAGCATGAATTCCAACTATAGCAGTCTCTGAGCTCGAGCATATAGTGAATCTTGTAAGACAGAGTTCTGCCTTTGAATAATATTTTATGAAGCTATCTTAGGAATACAAGTGGAACAAAAGATACACAGAAACCAAATATATAAATCAATTAAGAATGTTTCAAATTCATTTTCTAAGTTCCATATATATATATATATATAATATACAATATTTGTTTTCCTCTTTCTGACTTACTTCACTCTGTATAACAGGCTATAGATTCATCCACCTCACTACAACTGACTCAAATCTGTTCTTTTTATGGTTGGGTAATATTCCACTGGACTTACCAGATGGTGCCAGTGGTAAAGAACCTGCCTGCCAAGGCAGGATAGATAAGAGAATCAGTTCAAGCCCTGGGTTGGGAAGATCCCCTGGAGTAGAAAATAACAACCCACTCCAGGATTCTTGCCTGGAGAATCCCGTGGACAGAGGAGCCTGGCAGGCTACAGTCCATGGGGTCACAAAGAGTCGAACATGACTGAAGTGACTAAACATATAATACTCCATTGTATATATGCACCACAACTTCTTAATCTATTCGTCTGTCAGTGGACATCTAGGTTGCTTCCATGTCCTGGCTATTGTAAACAGGGCTACAATAAACATTGGGGAACACGTGTCTTTTAAAGCTGTGGTTTTCTGAGGGTATATGTCCAATAGTGGAGTTGTTGGATCATAAGGTAGATTTTAGCCACCTCATGGGAAGAGTTGACTCATTGGAAAAGACCCTGATGCTGGGAGGGATTGAGGGCAGGAGGAGAAGGGGACGACCGAGGATGAGATGGCTGGATGGCATCACCGACTCCATGGACATGAGTCTGAGTGAACTCCGGGAGTTGGTGATGGACAGGGAGGCCTGGCGTGCTGCGATTCATGGGGTCACAAAGAGTCAGTCATGACTGAGCGACTGAACTGAACTGAACTGAAGGTAGATATTTCTAACTTTTTGAGGAATCATCGTACTATTGTCCATAATGAAATCTAGAAAAATGGTACCGATGCACCTATTTGCAGGGAAGAATGAAGATGCAGACATAGAGAACAAACTTGTGGACATAGCGGGGGAAGGAGAGGGTGGGACGAACTGAGAAAGTAGCAGTGACATATACACACTATCATGTGTCAAACAGCTAGCTTGCGGGAGCTTGCTGTCTAACACAGGGAGCCCAGCCTGGCACCCTGTGACGACCTAGAGGGACGGGGTGGGGGAAGGGAGGGTGGCTCAAGAGGGAGGGGGCATATGTGTGTGAGTGTGTGTGTGTATATAGTACAATTGTTTTGTGTTCTTGTATGGCAGAAACTGACACAACATTGTAAAGCTATTTTCTTCCAATTAAAACATTTTTTAAAATACATACTAACAACAAAAAAAGAATATTTCAAATTCAGAGTACTGTTTACTCAATGTTTAAATGTTCAAGCTTGCATTTTTTAACTCAAAGCACTCCTGAGTATTGTGAAAACTTTAAAGCACATCTGTGCCAGGTTTTGTGCATGGTATTGCATTTATTATCTTATCATTGTAATCCCACCTGGCAGGTTAACCTCTGTATTTTGCAGAATATACTAAAGGCTCTACAATGAACTTCTTGTTTCTGTAAGCATAATTTATGTCACAACTTGGAGAAATAAAATGAGAAAGGGGAAAATGGGTTCAGATTTTGATGCATGGCTTAACAGACTTTTGGAAGCAATTTTATATGATTCAGCAAGGGCTCTCACAGCGATATCTTAGAGTTGTCTTTGGTGGGAGTGGTCTTATTAGTAAGGGATTGGGTAAAACAAACGTGGGCAGGCTCTCACTGCCCTCACAAACCTGGGTGGGCCTCGTCTCCAAAGTCTAGAGGGAAGTGTGTTTCCTTCTATTCCCTTTGAGAGATAAAGGAGGAGAGAGTCCACAGGGGATGGAGGAAGAGAGGAAGAAGGAAGGCAGGGAAAAGAAGTCTTCGCTGTTTTCTAGATGTAGGATGTCTTCATACATGATGCTAAGCACGCTCGTCTCTGAGAGACTGAATCACTTCCCAGGAATGACAGAACTGTAAAGTTATAACCTCAAGTCCATCAGGGATGAGCAACCCTATAATCTGTTGGTAGGGTGCTTGCTTGGTTGGTTCATTGGTTTTCTGACTCCACATCCTGTTGTTTGTACCATGCTTTGCATAGAATTCTCCATGCAGAGCTCTGCAAGGTTGGACCCCTTAGGACAATTTTAAATAAAACATTTAAAAGTGAATGTAAGGTGAAGTTAAAGGTATTAAAGAATTTATGACTTTTAAAAAGAGATGAAATTGGGTCATTTCTAATGATGTGAATGGACCTAGAGCCTGTCATACAGAGTAAATTAAGTCAGAAAGAGAAAAACAAATATTGTATGCTAATGCATATGTATGGAGTCTATAAAAATGGTACAGATGATCTTATTTGCAGGGCAGGAATAGAGACGTGGACTTAAAAAATAGACATGTGGATATATGGAAGAGGAGAGTGAAAAAGCTGGCTTACAACTCAACATTCAAAAAGCAAAAGTCATGGCATCCCATCCCATCATTTCATGGCAAATAGATGGGGGAAAAATGGAACCAGTGATAGACTTTATTTTCTTGGGCTCTGAAATCACTGTGGATAGAGACTGTGAATGGCAGAAACTGACACAACATTGTAAAGCTATTTTCTTCCAATTAAAACATTTTTTAAAATACATACTAACAACAAAAAAAGAATATTTCAAATTCAGAGTACTGTTTACTCAATGTTTAAATGTTCAAGCTTGCATTTTTTAACTCAAAGCACTCCTGAGTATTGTGAAAACTTTAAAGCACATCTGTGCCAGGTTTTGTGCATGGTATTGCATTTATTATCTTATCATTGTAATCCCACCTGGCAGGTTAACCTCTGTATTTTGCAGAATATACTAAAGGCTCTACAATGAACTTCTTGTTTCTGTAAGCATAATTTATGTCACAACTTGGAGAAATAAAATGAGAAAGGGGAAAATGGGTTCAGATTTTGATGCATGGCTTAACAGACTTTTGGAAGCAATTTTATATGATTCAGCAAGGGCTCTCACAGCGATATCTTAGAGTTGTCTTTGGTGGGAGTGGTCTTATTAGTAAGGGATTGGGTAAAACAAACGTGGGCAGGCTCTCACTGCCCTCACAAACCTGGGTGGGCCTCGTCTCCAAAGTCTAGAGGGAAGTGTGTTTCCTTCTATTCCCTTTGAGAGATAAAGGAGGAGAGAGTCCACAGGGGATGGAGGAAGAGAGGAAGAAGGAAGGCAGGGAAAAGAAGTCTTCGCTGTTTTCTAGATGTAGGATGTCTTCATACATGATGCTAAGCACGCTCGTCTCTGAGAGACTGAATCACTTCCCAGGAATGACAGAACTGTAAAGTTATAACCTCAAGTCCATCAGGGATGAGCAACCCTATAATCTGTTGGTAGGGTGCTTGCTTGGTTGGTTCATTGGTTTTCTGACTCCACATCCTGTTGTTTGTACCATGCTTTGCATAGAATTCTCCATGCAGAGCTCTGCAAGGTTGGACCCCTTAGGACAATTTTAAATAAAACATTTAAAAGTGAATGTAAGGTGAAGTTAAAGGTATTAAAGAATTTATGACTTTTAAAAAGAGATGAAATTGGGTCATTTCTAATGATGTGAATGGACCTAGAGCCTGTCATACAGAGTAAATTAAGTCAGAAAGAGAAAAACAAATATTGTATGCTAATGCATATGTATGGAGTCTATAAAAATGGTACAGATGATCTTATTTGCAGGGCAGGAATAGAGACGTGGACTTAAAAAATAGACATGTGGATATATGGAAGAGGAGAGTGAAAAAGCTGGCTTACAACTCAACATTCAAAAAGCAAAAGTCATGGCATCCCATCCCATCATTTCATGGCAAATAGATGGGGGAAAAATGGAACCAGTGATAGACTTTATTTTCTTGGGCTCTGAAATCACTGTGGATAGAGACTGTGGCCGTGAAATTAAAAGATGCTTGCTCCTTGGAAGAAAAGCTATGACAAACCTAGACAGCATATTAAAAAGCAGAGACATCACTTTGCTGACGGAAGTCCATGTAGTCAAAGCTATAATTTTTCCAGTAGTCATGTACGGATGTGAGAGTTGGACCATAAAAAAGGCTGAGCACCAAACAACTGATGCTTTTGAACTGTGGTGCTGGAGAAGGTTCTTGAAAATCTCTTAAACTGCGAGGAGATCAAACCAGTCAATCCTAGAGGAAATCGACCCTGAATATTCATTGGAAGAACTGACGCTGAAGCTAAAGATTCAATATTTTCGCCACTTGAGGTGAAAAGTCAACTCATTGGAAAAGACTCTGATGCTGGGAAAGACTGAGGGCAGGAGGAGATTGGGATGGCAGAGGATGAGATGGTTGGATGGCATCACTGACTCAATGGACATGAGTGTGAGCAAACTCCAGGAGACAGTGAAGGACAGGGAAGCCTGGTGTGGGGCAGAAGCCTATGGTCATAAAGAGTCAGACACACCTGGGCGACTGAACAGCAACAACATGTGGACATAGGCAAGGGAAGGAGAGAGAGGGACGAATGGGGAGATAAGGACCGACATATACGCACCACCATGTGTGGAGTAGGTAGCTGGTGTGAAGCTGTTGTGTGGCACAGGGGGCTCAGCCCGGGGCTCGGTGATGACCTAGAGCAGTGGGATGGGGGCGGGGAGAGAGGGCCAGGAGGAAGCAGACATGTGTAAGCCTGTAGCTGATTCCCTTTGTTGTAAGTGTGTGCTCACTCAGCTCGTCCAGCTCTTTGTGACCCTACGGACTGTAGTCCATCATTCTCCCCTGTCCATGGGATTTCCCAGGCAAGAATCCTGCAGTGGGTTGCCATTTCCTCCTCCTGGGTGTCCTCCCACCCCAGGGATCAAGTCCGTTTCCTGCACTGCCTGGATTCTTTGCTGCTGAGCCAGTTGGGAAGCCCACTTTGTTGCACAGCAGAAATTAATATTGTAAAGCAACTGTCCTCCAATTAAAAAAAAAAAAAAACTGAAAAGAAAGCAAAAAAAAAAAAAAGAGAGAGAGAGAATATCCTGGTATACAGCCTGAGTATAAGCAAAGAGAATTTCACAGTTTTTCCTCACAATGTGTAGAATCCAACGTGTGTAGATAGTGTCTTCCATATCCTCATACCTCATAGGCAAACCAGAGACAAAGAAAATATCCTGAGGTGACTCTGCCCCTATTCTGTGTGGCCATCTCAAGCCAAGCTCGTCCAGCTCTTTGTGACCCTACGGACTGTAGTCCATCATTCTCCCCTGTCCATGGGATTTCCCAGGCAAGAATCCTGCAGTGGGTTGCCATTTCCTCCTCCTGGGTGTCCTCCCACCCCAGGGATCAAGTCCGTTTCCTGCACTGCCTGGATTCTTTGCTGCTGAGCCAGTTGGGAAGCCCACTTTGTTGCACAGCAGAAATTAATATTGTAAAGCAACTGTCCTCCAATTAAAAAAAAAAAAAAAAAACTGAAAAGAAAGCAAAAAAAAAAAAAAGAGAGAGAGAGAGAGAGAGAATATCCTGGTATACAGCCTGAGTATAAGCAAAGAGAATTTCACAGTTTTTCCTCACAACATGTAGAATCCAACGTGTGTAGATAGTGTCTTCCATATCCTCATACCTCACAGGCAAACCAGAGACAAAGAAAATATCCTGAGATGACTCTGCCTCTATTCCGTGTGGCCATCTCAAGCTTTTTAAGTAATGTGCCCTGGACTAAATATGTCAGCTACGTATTAAAAAAAGAATTTATGGCCTTGTGCCCTGTGGGATTTGAGAGCAAACAGCAAGAGGAAGGAACCAACAGCTCCTTCCAAACCATGCCTGGGGAGACCACCCAGCACGGGCAACAGAGGATTAAAACAGAAGATGCTGTGTAAGAGGGAAACCTGAGGCCTTAGTGGAAACCTGCTGATAAAGTCAAAGTCTAACACCCATCCTCAGTCTGTCCTATGAGGTTAAACTGATGTTTTACAAATTAACCATATCGGGCATCTATTCCTACTCTGCAAGGATCCTTTGAAGCTGTGTCCACCTAGAGATCTCAGGGATAGCTAATGATTGACTCGGTCCCCACTGGGAGAATATGAATATATTCATATGTCCAAAGGCAGGGAGGTACCTCATGGGGGCTGCACACTAGAGCAAGGTCAACAGCCTGCAGGTATTTACTTTCCCTGGCACCTGTCCTGGGATGAGCGGTTCTGGTTGGGACAGTGTGAACAGGAGGAGCAGGGGAATTGCTCCACAGCCAAGAGACTATGAGGTTAAACTGAACTCTTGATGTTTTACAAATTAACCATATCGGGCATCTATTCCTACTCTGCAAGGATCCTTTGAAGCTGTGTCCACCTAGAGATCTCAGGGATAGCTAATGATTGACTTGGTCCCCACTGGGAGAATATGAATATATTCATATGTCCAAAAGCAGGGAGGTACCTCATGGGGGCTGCACACCAGAGCAAGGTCAACAGCCTGCAGGTATTTACTTTCCCTGGCACCTGTGCTGGGATGAGCGGTTCTGGTTGGGACAGTGTGAACAGGAGGAGCAGGGGAATTGCTCCACAGCCAAGAAGATCCGAAACTCACTTGTACACACTTCCGTTTCTACAACTAAATGTGACGAGTCAACTTATTTCAGAGGTCATTATGGCGAGATACAGGGTGCAACGTGATTCTTCTACAATTCCACTATACCTGTTTACAGGATTCACTGGACCTAGTTTAAAGTGAATGCAAGTGAAAGTCACTCAATCGTGTCTGACTCTTTGAGACTCCATGAACTATACAGTCCATGGAATTCTCCAGGCCAGAATACTGGAGTGGGTAGCCATTCCCTTCTCCAGGGGATCTTTTCAACCCAGGGATCGAACCAGGTCTGCCACATTGCAGGCAGATTCTTTTCCAGCTGAGCCACCAGGGAAGCCCATAGTTTATAATAGTGAAAAATGTAAAAGAGTCAACCTGTCTAAAAGAATTATGACATCTAACAAAGAATATTAGAAATAAATTTAAAGCAACAGTTTAAAAGTGTAATGTATACATCTTGTGCCCAGATCTTGGTTTCTAATACTTTGATAAAAGGATACTTCAGTATAAGGAACCAGGGCTCCTTGGAGAAGTGGATGATTCTAGGGCTGTAGTGGAAAATATATAAAACAAGCCTGAATCATCTTGTAGCACTGAAAATAAGAAACCCAGGGATCGAACCAGGTCTGCCACATTGCAGGCAGATTCTTTTCCAGCTGAGCCACCAGGGAAGCCCATAGTTTATAATAGTGAAAAATGTAAAAGAGTCAACCTGTCTAAAAGAATTATGACATCTAGCAAAGAATATTAGAAATAAATTTAAAGCAATAGTTTAAAAGTGTAATGTATACATCTTGTGCCCAGATCTTGGTTTCTAATACTTAGATAAAAGGATACTTCAGTATAAGGAACCAGGGCTCCTTGGAGAAGTGGATGATTCTAGGACTGTAGTGGAAAATATATAAAACAAGCCTGAATCATCTTGTAGCACTGAAAATAAGATGTTCAAAAACTTACAAAGGGAAAAAGCTGCAAATTGGCAGTAAAGGGGTTGCAAAGGGACGCAGGAGTCCCCCGTAGCCCAATAGTCCCAATAGCCAAAACCAAGCAATGTGAATGAGATGAAGTTGTATGCGGTTATAATTGAGCGTGCAATATGAAAGTCATGAGACTACACTGATGCAAGTAAATAATTGAGTGAATGAATAAATGGAGTGAGAGAGAGAAAGACAAATCTCTCGTGTGCTTCCAAATGCCAGGAGGAAAGACCTGGAGAGGCTGTGAACACCCAGCACGCAGAGTCTTGCTATCAGGTGCCAGCAGGCATCACTCAGGGATGCCTGTCGCTAGTCAGAATGCTCCTGCTCACCCTTGCCTCTTCCCAGGCCCCTCAGCCACTCTGGGGATGTTCTGTTGGGTCCCAAGGTCACCTATTGCTTCACACTCATTCCTCCTGCCACTATTTCCCAAAGCCCAACTATTTCCCTTTTGCCACACGGACAGGGAGCCCCTCAGGGCTTCCGTCTCCAGAAATCCTTCGCCAGGAGTCACGGCCTCAGATGCCAGACAGGAACATAACTATGTAAAGGGGGCCTGAGGATGAAGAAAACGACTACAAAGACCAAATTAAAACTTTACTGGAACACAGTGCAACCGGATAGTAGCAATTTTATTTTAAAGTCTAAATGGAAAAAAAATAGAAAAAGAAAAATAATCTTTTATTCAATTGTTTATTTGAAATTTATTACTCTCTGGATTTGGAATCAAAATTCTGATTTTTTTTCTGTACTAAATTGTCAACAGCAGGCCATTGCCCTAGGCATTGCTTCTGAACACGGGTATAACCTTGGCAGAACAGAACCTCTACCAACAGAATGGTGGAAATCTGGTATTCCAGAGTTATCCTTTGGGATCTTCAAGCATCCTTTGGTTATCTATGCTAAATGGGATGGCACTTCACGATTCTTATTTCTAATCTTCCTGCACGCTGCCCTACAAATGAAGCGGGGAAGAGAATTGTGCCGGGTCGCATTCAGGAAGCATGGAATCAGAAAGCCTTTTCTGGGTCTGTGTGTGCAGCTCCGCAGTTTGGAGGGCTCTCATTCAGGCTGAGCCGAGGAAAATGGGCCCTATCATTTGACATGAGTGGCCCAGAGAAATGTTGCTACAGTGTAGGCAGCGAAGCCCAGATTTGGGCAACAATCTCTACGCCCCAGAAGAGAACAGAAACCAAGGAGTGAGACAGATTGCTGAATTGTGGGAAAGCTCGCGTCCAAGTTTGCTACTGAGGATGAGAATTTTTCTGGGTAAGATGCTACTTTTGGAGCTGAAAACACCTTCCTGGCACCACACCAGGGCTAAAGCCCTCACCCATCCCACTGGACAGCCAACAGTGACTTTGCACATCATTTCTGCAAGAACCTGGCACAGGCTCAGGTGGGCTTGAGCAGGACGCTGGAAGCCACCCGCTCTTTCTCCCACAGGACCCGCCCTCCATCCGTGAAGTCTCTCAGAGACTTCCACACCAGCCTTTGCAGCTACTGGTTTTGGCATCCGCTCCCAGCGCTGACTCACAGAGCAGAGGCCCCACCAGCTCCCTGGGGCCTGGCACGCACACTCCTGAGCCCCACCCGCCCTGCAGGGCTGCTGGGTCGTTAGAGACAAGAAGGACCTGGATGTCTTCAGGGCCTGGGCTCGCCTTTGTAGACAAGGAGACTGGGCATGAGAAAAGAGAGCCAACTCGTCCAAAGCCACACATCTTGTCAGAAGTGAAAACTGATCCCTGACTCAACCCTCCCCCCCGCTCCCCTCCTGCACCCTCTCAGAAGAGAGGGGTGTGCACGGTTCCATGTGCCCAGAAAGCAAGTCTCCAGGGCCTCCCAGTTCACACTGGCTCCAGGACTCTGGTGTGAATTAGCTTCCCAGACAAATGCAACTGAGAAGGATGTGATACTTAAAACTGACAGGTAAAGACTACTACCAGGAAAACTGACTATTTGCTAAAAAACTTTCTCACTTTACACTTAGCCTACAAATGATGTCCATGCTTCACCATCTGTCTTAAAATAAATTTAATTGAATGGACTGAAAAAATGAAATGTATGAAAATAAAAGTTAAATTACCATAGAAGAATATGTTGACTTTATAATATCTGAGGGTGCCAAAGACCTCAAACCTCAGGCAAAAACCATCAAGAGAATAATCTACTGTATAAAATGAGAACAGTTTGTATATCTGAAAACTCCATACTCAAGTTTAAAGACAAGTGAGTGGAAATTGTTTCAAAATAAATGGCAGTGGTTTGAGAGTCTCAGTGTATCAAGCTATAGTGTGAAACTATAGTGAAAGTCACTCAGTCGTGTCCAACTCTTCGTGATCCCATGGACTATATAGTCCATGATATTCTCCAGGCCAAAATACTGGAGTGGGTAGCCTTTTCTTCTCCAGGGTATCTTCCCAACCCACGGAGTGAACCTAGATCTCCTGTATTACAGGCAGATTCTTCACCAGCTGAGCTACAAGAGAAGCCCAGGAATACTGGAGTGGGAAGCCTATCCCTTCTCCAGGGAATATTCCCAGCCCAGGAATTGAACTGGGGTCTCCTGCACTGAAGGTGGATTGTTTACCAACTAAGCTATGAGGGAAGCCATAATGTATCACAGTCATTTACAAATCATTAAGAAAAAGGCAAATCTATGCCAACTGAAAAAAAAAAAAAAAAGGCAAAATAAGTGATTAAGGAATTACAAAGAAATAATACATGGGCAAATACTGGAAGATAATGAGAGACCGGGAGGCCTGGTGTACTGCAGTCCAGGGGGTCCAGAGACGGATATGACTTAGCGACTGAACAACAGTGTAAGTAACCAGCAAATACGTGTGAAATGCTTGAACTTCATCACAGAATGAATTTAAAACAATT
This sequence comes from Cephalophus harveyi, assembly GCA_006410635.1. Taxonomy (NCBI): domain Eukaryota; kingdom Metazoa; phylum Chordata; class Mammalia; order Artiodactyla; family Bovidae; genus Cephalophus; species Cephalophus harveyi. The sequence goes on from SJYT01014284.1 coordinate 136,165, forward strand.
AAGATAATTGCTTCTAAAATTCTAAGTGAAAAAAGATTAACAACTCCTTGTTGGCAAAGATATAGAAAAGTAGGCATATGACTGCTCCTGAAGAAGCACAACTTGGTTTGAGGTTTTCAGAGAGCAATCTGGTCACAGAACCTCTGGCCACTTGAAAGCCTTTGGGAAATTCTACTAAGAGGCATTAGGTGAAGTTGCTAAACAACTCACTTTAATAATGACAATTGGAAGCAATCTACATGCCTGAAAATAATTGAAAAGCCAAGTAATGGGATCCCATGAACCATTACATGAATCATGTTGTGGGAAAGTGTGTGACGGCTCCAGGAAATACTTTCCCTTTAAGTTAAAAATTGGTCCATTCACATAAATATCCATCTATGGACAAACATTTGAAGATTTTATTTTTTAAGATGTTTTTTAACGTAGACTGTTTTAAAAGTCTTTGTTGATTTTTTTTACAATACTGCCTCTGTTTCATGTTTCGTTTTGTTTGGCTACAGGGTATGCAGCACCTTAACTCCCCAACCAGGGCTCAAACCCACACCCTCTGCATTGAAAGGTGAAGTCTTAACCACTGGACTGACAGGAAGGTTCCTATTTGAAGATATTTAATGACGGTTACAGCTAGGTGGTAAGCTCCGGCAAATTTAATGACATGGGAAAATACCATCTGAACCACCAGGGAAACCCCTAATGCTCTTTAAAGAAAAACACGAATTCATAGATGCTTATATTTAATAATACTTTGATTTTGTTTAGAATTCTATACTTGTTATATTAAAAAAAAAAAACAGAATAAAGAGTAGGCATAATACCAATATCTAGAGTATAATCTTAAGAGAAAAGCAAAATTATATATACTTGCATATTACATATGAAATATTTTACACTACATATAAAAATCATATGCACTATGATATATTTTTAAGAAACGCAGAATGAGGAATAATAGAAGGGAATAAAAGACTAAAAGGTGGAGTCAAGGAAAGATTGTATGAAATTTGGGGGTTTTATTTTCTCTTTTGTGTTCTTTATTCTCCCAGCATTCATCAATGAATACTTATTACTTTTATAATGAAAATTTGTTTAAAATATCTTTTGTCTTTGCTTCCTGATAAAAGCAATAAAATTGCCTGGGACAGGACCCAGATGGTCTTTGCATAATCATGGGAAACAAGTTCTTCTGTTCATATATTCCTAGATTTCCTTTTCATCAAACAAATACTGTGTTTCAACCTTCAAATCACAGACCTCATTTTTCTTAAATATTGGACTCTTATATTTCCTCTGTAATAAAGTGATTGACAGCCTTCTTTGGGAAGATCGTTCAGATGCATGAGAATTATCCGGACATAAAGACAGAGTCTTCAATTCTCCCGTTGCCTGAGACATCTAAAAGTTACTTTATTCTGGAACAAATCAGACCCTATTTCTCTCCCAAGTGACCTCATGCCGTTTCACTGGTAAAGAGTCTGTAACTATGGAAACAGCTCTTTCACAGAACAGTTGGAGTGCCCGGGTTCAAAGTCACTTCTATACTTGGTGCCCTCGTTGGAACTGTCACCAACGGGTGATGATGAGTTTGGACCCTCTACAAAGGATGGTATGCCAAGGGAAATAACTCAGAAGCTGCCACGTTGGGCCCGCCGCTTGCCTCTCCTGGAAGTTTCCAGACCTCATCTCTTACGTATCAGAGTCAGCTCTTGGAACAGCTTGAGTTCTGACACTGGTGTAGCTTCAGACTCAGGGTCTGCGGGGCGCGGGCCTCCTCCTCCAGGGCGCATTTCCTCTGCGGCTCTCCTTTCTCATCCTCCTGCCCCAGCCCCTCTGCCCCGGGACCCCCTCCCTGAGGCGCCCGGGGCCCCGCGCTGCCTTCCTTTATGGCGAGTCTGCCTTCTGCCCCCTCCTGCCACCCGTGTCCCTCCTCCGGTCCTTTCAGCAGGGGGCAGGGGACAAGCTCACAGCTCACCAGGGCCCCTCGCCTACACAAGCTCCCGAGGAAGCAAAGAGCTCGCACTCGGGGCCCACACAGCCTTAGTTCAAATCCCCGCTCGGCCCTTCCTGGCCGTGGGGTCCTGGGGAGGCCCCGTGCCTTCTCTGGAAAAGGGGACAGTGAAGGGACCCAGCTGCACAGCATCGCTGGGGAGACAGAGGAGCTAAAGCTTTTTGTCGACTCGGTGGGTGGCAGCGGGAAGCACAAGATGAGAGTTGTGCACTAAGTTTTATTTGGGGCAAAATGAGGGTGAGAGCCTGGGAGACAGCGCCTCGGATAGCTCCAAGGAGCTGTCGGAAGCGGGCAGGAGCCAGCACCATCCATCGGTTTAGTGAAGAGGGTGCGCGCAGTCAAGCACGCATTTGGCAGACGCTTGTGGCTCATCACCAGGAGCAGACGTGGCTGTCAGTGATTTTAGTGCCTTTCGAGATACGAGAAGATGTAAGAAATCGAGCTCATAACATCTTCTCCTCCTGAGAAAATATCTAACTGTCTAAAGATGTGTTCTGCCCGTTTTTCCCAGAGCACAGAGGGCCTCCCTCCTGATTTCCTCCTTGTACTCCTTCCAGCGGGGGTTGCAGGTCAGCAATCCCGGTGGCCAGTGACCTAATCTTTGTAGAGGCAGATGGCAAGCGCTAGTCTTTAGTTGGCATTGTCAAGGGTTGGGCACAGGTTTGCAGATCCTTCACGTGGTGAGAGGAGGAGGCAGCACCATTTCCTGAGCTCCGCCCACAGGCACTGTATGTACATCTTCCTTCATTCTTAGGAAAATCTTCTGAAATGTACATTATCGACCTCAGTGTAAGGCTGAGGCTCAGAGATGTTCCGCAGCCCACCTACACTCTACCGGCAATGACAGAGACCCCCACCCCTACACTTCGGGAACGGGCTCCGGTGGAGCCCCCTGCCCCTACACTCCGGGGACTGGCACTGGCAGAGATAACTAGTGAGAGCCTAGTGCATAGCACGGGGAACACTACTTAATCCCCTGTGGTGACCTAAATGGGAAAGAAATCCAAAGGGGAGGGGATGTATGTATTTGTATAACTGATTAACTTCTCAACATTGTAAAGCAACTATACTCCAATAAAAATTAACCTTTAAGAAGTTACCAAATTGTTAACAGCACGTTAATTTCTCATTTCATACAACTGCAAACGATCAATCCATCTTTTATGCCTTGGTAAGGAGGAGAATGGGCTTGCCAGATGGCTCAGTGGTAAAGAATCCACTTGCCAAGGCCGGAGACACGGGTTTGATCCCTGAGTCGGGAAGATCCCCTGGAGTAGGAAATGACAAGCCACTCCAATACTCTTGCCTGGGAAACCCCATGGACAGGGGAGCCTGGTGGGCCACAGTCCAGGGGGTGGCAAAGAGTCAGACGTGACTATGCAGCTAAACAACAGAAGCAGCGGGTATTAGAATATGTAACAGAAACCTTCATATCATCTTAAGTTTCCTTCTAACTGGTCAACATCTAACTCTGCTTCTGTCTAGTCTTCCACCAATATGATGTGCCAGTAAAGGAAAATGTATTAATTGACATTTTTCTTCTTTCTTCTCCTTTGTTACTCTGGTGAGAGATATGCTAACAAGCTGTGAAAAAATACTGTAAAACAACTAAATAGGGAGTGTGCAAAAGGAAGGCTGTAAGAGTCACGAAGATCCAGATGACCAACTGCCTGGAGGATCAGCTCCTAACCCTCAGATGTTGGTTGGCGTCAAAGCCTTTCTTCAGAGGAACCCTATCTATCCTGTGTTCTTGCCTATGCAACCACTCCTTACAGGTAGGTAGAGAGGGCAGGCGAAAGCTGTTAAGTGGTTAGGTACTTTGACCTGAAGTTTTATTCACGTGGCTAAGAAAGAATCTGAGCGCCAAAGAATTGATGCTTTTGAGCTGTGGTGTTGGAGAAGACTCTCGAGAGCCCCTGGACTGCAAGGAGATCCAGCTGTCAGGCGCGTGTATGCTCCTCGGCGTTTGTCTCGTCACAACAGAGATGTGGAGTGACGGACATTAATGCCCCCTCGGTGTGTCACAGCTCTCGGGTCTTGGACAGACTGTGTTATAGCTCTCAGGTCTCGAATGGACCGTGTTATAGCTCTTAGACAAATCAGTGTTACAGCTCAGTGTTACAGCTCTATTTCATTTAGAAGATAGCAGGAAAATCCATCTTCGAGGCCTGAGGGCACGTCGATCCAAAGACACGAGGAGAAGAGCGCCCCAGCACGCGGGGGAGAGAGAGGGAGAGCTGGCTCTGGCTTCTTTTTTTATATGTTTTTCTCTCCCGGGGCCTGTCCTATGTGAATTGGGCCAGCCAGGAGTGTTGTTTGTTTTACCTGAGGTCCTCACTCTGGTCCTCGGACTTTCCTTTGTTCTATTTTCGCGGGCTTTTCCCTTCCTTATCTTTTAGCCACCGCCATTTTGGACTCATTTTCCCTCTTCTACCTACCTAACGCAACCAGTCCACCCTAAAGGAGATCAGTCCTGGCTGTTCATCGGAAGGACTGATGCTGAAGCTGAAACTCCAATACTTTGGCCACCTGATGCAAAGAACCGACACATTGGAAAAGACCCTGATGCTGGGAAAGATTGAGGGCAGGAGAAGGGGGTGACAGAGGATGAGATGGTTGGATGGCATTGTGATGTGATGGACATGAGTTTGAGCAAGTTCCAGGAGCTGGTGATGGACAGGGAAGCCTGGTGTGCTGCAGTCCACAGGGTCGCAAAGAGTAGGACACGACTGAGTAACTGAACTGACTAAAGAAAGAATCACACCTAAGTGAAAAAAAATCCTAATGAATGAATATGTAAATGCAGCCACAGAGGAAGCACAGCTTGGGCTTCTGTCTGAAAGGACTGAGGAAAATCAGCACTTCTCCCTGTGAACACAGACAAAGGGGGCTTCTGAGCTCCCTGGGGCCTTTCCTTTGCCCTTGTATTTGGAAAAGCCTGGCTGCAAAACTTGAAATTGGAGTTTGGGTTCTTTTTCCATATTGGGTGTTTTGCTGCCAGCTAGGGAAGGATTGGTGTTCCAGTGCCTGACGCCTACTGGCAGAGTCCCCAGAGGCCAGGGTCCAGGCCAGAAGAGGAGGGGACACACTTGCCCTCCCCCCACTGCCAGCAAGCTGGCTAGCAGGGACTCAAGAACCCCTCTGTCTGTGTCCAGGGACAGCGCAGCCCTGCAGATGGGAGACTGTGTGATCAACCTCCTGCAAGAATCAGGGCAGGCCTCTTCTAACCTTGGAGTTTTCTGGAGCCAGGGCAGAGAAGCGCCTGTTGAGTCCTTCTTGTGGATGAAGCCACAGGCATCCCCCGGCCAGGCCCTGACTCCCAGACTGGCACCCGATCCACTGACTCCTGCAAGGAGGGTGCTGTACCTTTTGTCTTCAGTACCTTGACATGATTACTCTCAGTGGGATTAAGATTTTTTCAAGGACTGCGCTTTGCAGGGTTCAAAACCGATGACCACTCCCCAGCCAGCTCTGCACAAATCCTCCAGGGCTGAGAAGGCAGATTCTGTCGCCAGGTCCAACCTCGTTAGTGTCAGCGTCACGGTCCCTGGAGGGGCCACACACGAGCCCCACTGGCCTCCCCAGCTCTCTAGCAAATACGAGAGTTGTTTCTAGTTTAAGAGAGCCCAACTGTGTGTGTGCTCAGCCATGTCCAATTCCTTGTGGCCCCCTGGACTGTAGCCCACCAGGCTCCTCTGTCCAGGGGATTTCCCAGGCAAGAATACCAGAGTGAGTTGCCATTCCCTTCTCCAGGGGATCTTCCCTACCCGGGAATTGAACCCAGGTCTCTTACATATCTCCAGAGTCACCCGATACTCCCTTTATTCCCCGGGGACATGTTGGCGAGCCCTGGGTTTATCTGAGCAGAGAGCACAGGTGGCCGCAGGTGGAAAGCCAGTGGTGACAATTACCCTAGCTTGCTGAACTACCCCAGCACAGACAGGGTGGATATAGGGGAGACTGGACTTTTATTGCCGTTAAAAGTCTCTGTTTATTAGCTTGTGGCCCAAGTACGTTAGTAGGTGATGGTAGAAGAACCAGCCTGTTGGCAGCCGTTCCAGGCCTGAGGCCCCCACACTGCCCACCACGCTATCCCCTTGTAACAAAGTCCACTGAGGTTCAGGGCAATCGACGTCCCCTGTATCCTGTCTCCCTGCAAACGTGACTCCTGGGCTGGTGACGTGAAGGGTCTCCTGACCTTCAAACCCAGCTTCGCAGCGTCCCCGGGCCCCCACTCTGCGTCCCCCGGGGGTAAGCGTGTCTCCTGCAGGGCGTCTGAAACCTTCACGCTGACATGAGTCGAGCCCAGGAGAGGCGGCTCTGACACCCAGTCATGCAGATCCCGTCCTGAGTTTCAAACTCCCACTGCCGCCCACTTACTGGGGAGACTGGAGGCTCCACCCCGGTGCAGGAAGGGTCTCAGAGAAGGCAGTCCTCGCACTGAGGCTGAAGCGGGATAAACGCTGGGGAAGAGTGTTTGCAGAGGGGAGGAGGGTGCTCAGGGGTGGGGCAGCAGGAGAGGGGCCTGGCAGGACCAGGGACAGCCAGAGGGGGTGCCTGCAGACAAGCGATACCCAGGGATGGGAGGGGACACTGAGGATGGATGGGGTGGCCATCAGACAGCGGTCCTGAGATGACCCCAGAGTCTAGGGAGGCAGGAGGGCGCGGCAAGCGTGGCCGTGACCTTTCCTGTCGGCAGCCCCATCAGGAGTCAGACTCCGCTACTTCCTAGGCCACGTGACCCTGGGAGGCTCGCCGTCCTCTGTGAGCCTCTGCTTCCTGTGGCAATGGAGCCCCAGAGAAGAAGCAAGGGGCGTCTCAGAAAAGGACAAGGCCTTGGAGAGGGCAGAAGGGGTCCAGGGAAGGGACAGGGACCCAGGGGAAGCCCTGCCTGTGGCGGTTGCCCGTCTCTGTGGGGCTCCTTCCCTCCCTCCCTGGACCATCTCCCTTCCTGCCACATTCCAGCGCTCCTGGCCTCTCCTCCCAACCCCTTTCCTTTAAAAAAAAAAAAAAATGCAGTTCGTAAAAGTAAACACTAGGTTAGATTAAAACAAAAACTGGGTATGAGAGGGAAAAAACAATAATAATGTCCCAGGAGTAACAATAGTGATGATAAAAAAAAAAGAAACCCTGATCCAGGAGTGAAGCCACCATCCAAGATGCAGCCTGTGAGGACCTTACACCTGATACAGATGAGATTAAATGTGTGTCTGCTCTTTCCAGCAGCCAGGGAGGAAGACGCAATTGAGCGCATGAATCAGAGGATCCCTGGGGAGAAAAATCACCAAAAATGTTACCTTAATGAAAGAGCAAAAGTGGGTTTTTCTCCCAGCTCATCCTAAGTTTTGTATCTATCCATCTCTCTACCATCTGTCTGCCCATCTATCCATCCATTCATTCATCTATCTGTCCATCCCTCTCACACTCTCTGTCATCCATTCACCCATTCATCTATCCATCCATCCATCTACCCAATCCACCAATCCATCCATCATCCATTTAGATCTCTTGATTATCTATCCATCACATTTTCTATTTTCACAGAGAATGCAGGATCAGATTCAGTATACAGAAACTCCTACACTTTCATTCTCTCACCTTGGAAACTTTCAGATGAACAGACCTGCGACCTGTTTCTGCAGAGGGCAGAAACTGGCTTGACCCTCCACCCACAGGAGTAATGACAGTTGCCTCAATTGTGAGGCTTTGGACCCAAACTCAAGACTTAAGGAAAGGAACCTGGACATGTTTAGAAGACGGACTGGATGCAGGCCTGCAGCCCCAAGTCACAGAGCAAAATCGCAAGACTTCAAGATTGTTCAGAACTCACATGGCTCTGCTTCCAGGTGCTGGAATGTTGACTCCACAGGGTGATTAGTTTGTGGTTATAGATCCTTAGACTTAAATGAAGCCAAACACATGGAATAATTGTCTTCACCACCACCACCCCCCACCCCAGGAACTTACATCAGAAGATGAAAATGTTTCCAAAAATTTCACAAGTTAGATAGATATTTGAAAACGTGCTCTTTGACCCAGCCCTTCATTTCCTCCAACTACTAAACACAATAAAGTTACAGGAAACCTGCCACACGGTTGCTGTGTTTGGGGTGTTGATCTCTGTTTGCTATTCATTCATGTTGATCATTTTAATAATTGACTGCTGGTGTTCATCTCTTCTATCAGTCTTGACACTGGATTAAATCTGGAATATCCCCTCTCTACATTTTTAGTAGATATATCACTTGGATGAATCACAAGCTGGAATCAAGATTGCCGGGAGAAATGGCAATCCACTCCAGTATTCTTGCCTGGAGAATCCCATGGACGGAGAAGCCTAGTAGGTTACAGTCCACGGGGTCGCAAAGAGTCGGACACGACTGAGTGACTTCACCTCACCTCAGTTATGCAGATGGTATCATTCTAATGACAGAAAGTGAAGAGGAACTCAAGAGCCTCTTAATGAAGGTGAAAGAGCAGAGTGAAAAAGTTGGCTTAAAATTCAACATTTAGAAAACTAAGATCACGGCATCTGGTCCCATCACTTCATGGCAAATAGAAGGGGAAAAAGTTAAAGCAGTGACAGATTTTATTTTCTTGGGCTCCAAAATCACTGCAGATGGTGACTGCAGCCATGAAATTAAAAGACATTTCCTCCTTGGAGGAAAAGCTATGACAAACCTAGACAGCATATTAAAAAGCAAAGACATCACTTTGCCAATGAAGGTCCATATAACTTTTCTAGGAGTCACGTACCATGAATTAGAGTTAGACCATGAATAAAGCTGTGTACCTGAAGAATTGATACTTTTGAACTGTGGTGCTGGAAAAGACTCTTGAGAGTCCCTTGGACAGCAAAGAGATCAAACCAGTCAATCCTAAAGGAAATCAACCCTGAATATTCATTGGAAGTACTGATGCTGAAATTCCAATACTTTGGTCACCTGATGCACAGAGCCAACTCATTGGAAAAGACCCTGATGCTGGGAAAGATTGAGGACGAAAGGAGAAGAGGGTTGCAGAGGAAGAGAGAGAGAGGATCACTGACTCAATGGACCTGAGTCTAAGCAAATTCTGGGAGATTGTGAAGAACAGGGAAGCTTGGCATGCTGCAGTCCATGGGGTTGCAAAGAGTCAGACACCAAAGTTGACAACCAAACAAGAATAACAACATATTTAGTAAGAGGTATACAGTAAATAGAAAGGATATTCTATCCTCCATCCAGTGCTAGAACCAACGTCATCCCATTTGTTTATTTTTGCTGTTGTTGTTTTTGCTTTGGGTGTCATATTCAAGAAATCACCTCCAAGTAAGTAGCAGAAGAGTTTTGTTGTTATAGGTGATCCAGTGATGCTAGTGGTAAAGAATCTGCCTGCCAACGCTGGAGGTGTAAGAGACACGGGTTCAATCCCTGGGCCAGGAAGATCCCCTGGAGGAGGGCATGGCAGCCCACTCCGGTATTCTTGACTGGAGAATCCCACAGACAGAGGAGACTGGCGGGCCACAGTCCATAGGGTCACAAAGAATCAGACACAACTGAGTGACTTAGCACCGTAGCACAGGTTATCACATGATATTCATACAAATTTGACAAATTCATCATTCCTAATCAAATGGAGTCACTTTTTGCCCAGCTAGTTCAGTGAACCAAATTGCCAAGTCTTGCCCTAGACTTTTGATCTCTTTGTTTCGTTTTGACAGCTCTCACTACTTGACTACCAGGCTTTCTGAGCCATGATCTGATCTGTAAAATCCCTTCATGGGACATTAATCTCCCAGAACTCCATTACAGCTGCTCACAGGCTGCCTCGCCTGGTTTTAGTCAAGTTAACCCTGGTTTCCAAGTAAAGCCAGTGCCTCTTGCTGCCCAGAGATGCTCCACCCGGTGATCAGCTGAGTGCTGACTCGTGATCCATTTTTATGACCCACCTTGGAGAGAACAATTTTAAAGAAAAAAGATTGCCTACCCTGCTATCATGGGGTTCTCAAGGCAAGAATACTGAAGTGGCTTGCCATTCCCTTCTCCAGTGGGCCACATTCTGTCAGCCCTCTCCACCATGACCCGCCTGTCTTGGGTTGCCCTGCAGGCATGGCTTAGTTTCACTGAGTTAGACAAGGCTGTGGTCCTAGTGTGATTAGATTGACTAGTTTTCTGTGAGTATGGTTTCAGTATGTCTGCCCTCTGATGCCCTCTTGTAACACCTACCATCTTACTTGGGTTTCTCTTACCTTGGGTGTTGGGTATTTCTTCACAGCTGCTTCAGCAAAGCACAGCCGCTGTTCCTTACCTTGGACGAGGGGTATCTCCTTACCGTCGCCGTTCCTGACCTTCAACGTTGGATAGCTCCTCTAGGTCCTCCTGCGCCTGCGCAGGCAAAATGATAGGATACCAGAAGAGGAACTCCCCAGGTCATTAGGTGCACAATATGCTACTGGAGATCAGTGGAAAAATAAGTCCAGAAAGAATGAAGGGATGGAGCCAAAGCGAAAACAACACCCAGTTGTGCATGTGACTGGTGATAGAAGCAAGATCTGATGCTGTAAAGAGCAATACTGCATAGGAACCTGGAATGTCAGGTCCATGAATCAAGGCAAATT